>PVJO010011808.1:0-52306 GCA_004026905.1 Hystrix cristata
TCCACAGCTGAGTCTATCCAGGCACTCTTGGTGTGGATAACACACATCACACAGAGCCTGGGGGGAAAGGAAGGCACAAGGTGCATTGGAATCAGAAACAGCTCTGCCTTGGCTACTTTTTCTGACTTCCAGCCGATAATTTCGTAGCTCAGTATCTCTTCTGAATTTGAGTCAGAAGTCAAACTTTGATAGGTCTGAAGAATGACAACGTGTTGGAAGACACTCAGCCACCTCAGCAATCACCTTGACCCCTAGGTAGGATTTAAGGAACCAGTAGGCCTGGCAACCACTCTGCTCTGCGAAGAAACTTACTGAGTCCTGACACTGGAGAAAACAGCTGTGGTGGAACACGTACAAGTCCAAAACTCATCCTCAGCATCCCAGGCATGCAGGCCTTCCCGTGGAGCCCCCTGCCTGTCCACAGGGGAGTCCGAGGAGCCCGGGCCTCTATACAGCACTCTGTTGGCTGCCCCAAACCAGGGAGATGTCTTTGCAAAAGGTTTTAACAGTACTTGGATGCATTTTTTTCAGTTGCTATAAAGATAGTTTCTCAGCCTCACTAAAAGAAGAAACTACTAAAGAATGTTTTTTAAAAGCATCCGGCTTTGTATTTGGGCTGAAGGAAAGGCACTGTAGTTCATCTGAGGGGACAGTGAGGGACGGTCCACCTCAGCGCCTGACCGGGTGTTTTCACTTCACTCCTAGCATCCAGCAATTACAGCCTGACTGATGAAATGCGCCCACTTTGAGATACTCAATTTCCAAATAGCACTAGGGTTAGATCCTGCAAAATCAAGCTTTCCAGAAGATACCATTGTAAGCCACACCTGTTCCCCACCCTGGAACAGAACAGGAAAGAGTGCTGTTGAGCCAAGTACTCACAGCGTCAGCAAGCAGGTCTAGCAGTCCAGAGGTGGGGAATCACCCTGCAGGAAGGTGGGTGCTGAGCCCCCCTCATCCTGGCCCACCATCACGGGTGTCCACGCCAGTGCCCCTCAGTCCCGCCAGGGGCCAGACCCCGCTACTCCATCCTCAGAAGGGACGTGTGAACCTGCCAGCCGCTGTGAGCAGCCACTCTGACAGCCACCCCAGCGTAGAGACTGTGAGCTGTGATTCACCACCGTGCGTCTGCTGAGCTCGCCGGGGAGAAATTACAGGTTTCTCCTGTCTGGAGCAAACCCATCAACATGAGTCACTTGTTTGTCCTTCAAGTCTGCATGCTTATCTCAGCTGATCACCTGAAGCTCTTGCATCCCGGATGGGAGGCCCCCCCATTCCCTCGGCAGAGAAGGGAAAGGCTGTCCTGCACATCACCTGTGCCCACGCTGAACTGGGAGAAAGCTGGCTGAGAAACCGAGCAGGAAACCGCAATCTAATCTCTACCTGGGCACCAGAGAGATTTCTGTTTTGCTTGTTTAATGACTGGGCAAGGTGTTCTCCCTGAATCTCTTCATGGCTACGGGGACTCATACACCGGAGAGAACAGAGGAAATGCCATCAGACCAGGCAGCAGTTTGGATTATCCTGCCTACCCCCAGATTCCCTGATCCTAGTGCAGGTGTCTCCTCTTTCCCCTGAAGATGTTACTGGGGAAATGCTGGCGAACAGGAGACATGGGGAGCGGCAGGTGTGTTGCATAACTTCCAGCAATGAAAGTCAAGGAGATGGTCTGAGGAAAGGGCTCAGTTCCATTTAGGTCACTCACTAGTTAAGACTCGGTCACTGGGATTCAGAAAAGCCAGACCAAGTGATTGTGCAACCGAAGGGCTTTATTGAACATATTCAATGAATACATTCTGTGTACGAGGCACCTTGCAGTATGAACGCACAAAGAAAGGTAAGGAACAGAAGGAAAAGCCCTAGTCTCAAGATTTACCATCTTATCCAGGAGAGAAAATAGAGGCGTCCAAAAAGACCAAAGGAAACAGACAACATAGCAAACAATACTAAAGTAACGTGAGGGCCACAGATTATAAATAATATGACAACCAGGTGCGGAG
The DNA here is from genome assembly GCA_004026905.1 of Hystrix cristata. Taxonomy (NCBI): domain Eukaryota; kingdom Metazoa; phylum Chordata; class Mammalia; order Rodentia; family Hystricidae; genus Hystrix; species Hystrix cristata. The sequence goes on from PVJO010011808.1 coordinate 2,001, forward strand.
AATGTGTGTTGCTGGCTGCACCAACCAAGGAATGCTGCCTGGAGAAGCCAGGAGGGGAGTTCAGGCTGGGCAGTGTGCACTAAGCAGCACCCTGCTTTCCTGAGAAGGGAGCCTTGTGCGGCTGGGTAATCTCGGATAAAATGCTCGTTCAGTGGTACACTCTGCAGATGTCACTGGCTGGTAACCCTAACATTGAACACACTGAATCAAGTGTCTAATTCTTCTATTTAGAAGTCAGTTAACTCATTCCTGCGAGGGAATATATATCCAAGCTCATGCAAAGGGCCATGAGTGTGTGTTGGTTTGTGTCTGTGTCTGGGGGGTAGTTCACAGGTACACTAATTAAAAACAACTAACATTTTATTGAGCAATTATTACTGGCCAAGTACTGTCCTAAACACTTTACCCACGTTTATTCACTTCATCTTTACAATAATCCTGTGAGGTAGGTTCTGTTATGCTGGGTTTACAAAAGAGACACCCGAAGTCTAGGGAATTTAAATCACTCTCCCAAGGATACCAGGAATCCCTGTTCTGCCACAAATCTGCCTTTGACACTGTTAGCAGCAGTTTCCACACCCCTTCCCTGGGAGGCCTGAGAGGACCCTCTGTCTCTACTGAGGGTCCCCTGAGTCAGCCTGACCCAGCAGTTACCTTCAGAATAGCACAGGGGGCGAGAGCTCGGCTCTCTGTGGGAGCGAGAGCTCAGCTTCCTCCCACTTGGGCGAGTGGGTAGACCAGCGCTCGGAAGGCCCAGTATGGCGGCAGACCAGGTCCTCCCATCCCTGACTCGATGCTCATCTTACAGTGGGACAACTGGTTTCCAAGGCTCATTCAGACCCGCAACCCCTCACCGGCTCGCTTTCCCAAGCCCTGCACTCATGGTGGGCGCTGGCTTTGTGTGAGTGACCGCTCTGTGTTGAAATCCGAGTCCTGGGAGGAGCGAGGGCTGTGCCCACACAGAGACCCTGTGGGTACACTGGCGAGTGGCAGATTGAGCCCACTCTTGGGCTCCGTTTGGGAACAACACTGTTGTCCTGATGTGGGCCACACCCCTGGAACCATAACTCTGACCTGGGTCGGGCACCTCCCTACCTTCTGATTGCTCTCTTTTTCGTACCTTTGCCTTCTCAAACCTCCCTACTTAGAAAAAGACTCTGTAGAAAAAGATACAAAGAGAGAGAGAGAGACCCTGCCCATCTACAGAGGGACCTGGGTTTCCCTTGGTGAATATGACATCCACTGGTAGGGTCCACCCCCGCCCTGTGACTTTATTTCCCTGCTTCTGGTGGCTGCAGCCACCTGTGTATGGCTCTCCAAGGGGTTTCAGCAGCGGCAGATTCTTTGTCAGGCGACACCTGCTTTGAATGCCAGCCTGTTGACATGCACAGCTATGAAAACAAGCAGCTTTGTACCTGAAACACGATATTTCCCCTTCCCTATCCTGGGCATCAGACACACCTATTGTTGGTTTCCGGAAGTGCAGGCAGAATGCTTCCCAAGGCCGCATGGCCTGGGAGAGAGAGTCGGGCCGAGAGCAACAGACTGTGTCTCCTCCTGGGCTCCGCCATTGATTAGCTGTGGCTCACATCTCTGGGTTTTCACCTCCTTAGGACTTAAAATAGGCAACTTTTCAGGCTCGAAGTCTCCATGATTTGCGCATGGCTCGGGGCCAAGGACATGTCGTCCGAGCCCAAGCCAGGATGAGCAGAGTGGAAGACACTGGCAGTTGGCTTCTGTCCTTACAAGAGCCAGCAGTGACCTACTTAGTCCACCCGACTCTCGGTGCCTATTCATGAGCCTCTCCTTCCGGAAGGCGGAAGCCTCGGAATCCAGCTGGGTGTCACCTGAGCCACCTCGGCCAAGATAAGCCCAAGCTGCTTGCTGAGGAAGAATGAGACCCATGGCACGGAGGCAGAGGCACTGACGAGACTGTGGTCCTGCCATGGCCCACTCTGTGTCTGTGTGGATGCCCAGGGTGATGTAGCTATTTACAGATGATGGGCAGGGAACGTCCTCTATTCTCCCGGAGTTTCTCCCCGTCCACCACTCCACGGAGGGGCAGGAAGGCAGCAGTCAGCGTGGCTCTCCTGAAGGCACCGCCATTCCCGGGTGAGCAACCTTGTTGGGAACAGGAAAGCACAGCGTTAGTGGGCAGTAGGTGCACCTGGAGGTCAGGGGCACAAGACACTCCATCTGTCTCGAGCGATGAGCCCATCCCCTGCCCTGGAACCTGCCAGCAGGTATATTCTGTTGCCTGCACACCTGATCCAGTCCCGTCTTTCTCTAAGGTGGGCTCCTTCCTTCCTTTTCACTGTGACTCCTCTTGAGAAAGGTTCACATCTCTGCGCGGGGCCCCAGCCCACTGCAGAAGGCCCTGAAAGCTGTGGAGCCCTACTGCAGGGTGAGCAGCAGGCTCCCTGCAGATGCCACGCCTGACTCTGCAGCTGCATGTGAATCTCAGCCTATGTGCTCTTCACCCCTTCTGCCCCACTCCACAGTTCTGAGGTCCCTGTGCATCCTCAGCATCCCTGTCCCTGTGAGTGTCCTGAGGAGGTCAGTGGCCCCGTGCATGACTCTGTTCCCACCCTGGGCTTCTCTCTCCGGATCTAAGGGACACCGAGGCACAGGATTGGAGCAAGTATGCAGCACAGATCCAAGGATCGGGGTAGCCCTCTTCCAACCCAGGTCCCCTTGGTCTGTGCGTACCAAATATTTTTCCCCCCAAGCTCCCCTCTCTAATTTGGTTTCTCCCTGTGCCTCTGCCTCCTGGACACAGCCTCCAATGCCTCTCAAATGTTGTTCGCCATCTCTTGATTCTCTAAGGCTAGAGGAAAGAGGAGGCCTGCAACAGAAAACTGGGGTCATTGCAGGTTTGGGATAAGATGCTTGAGAATGAACCTGGTGAGGAGATGGGAAGGGAACAGCTGGGAAGAGCGGGCACCTCTGCCCGGCCTCAGGCCCAGGCTAACTCAGGTACCTTCTCAGACATGCCTGCTTCCTCTGCAAGCTCATCCAAAGAGCAATTGTAGCCCAAGAGTTAGAAACAGACATGCATTTCTAGCTGTACCGGGGGAGGAAAGATTGAACAGCAGAATCCTTTCCATCAGAAAAAATAATTTATTTTTCGCAGCACTGGGGATGGAGTCAAGGCCTTGCACATGCTAAGCAAGAGCTCGGTCACAGCTACACCTCCAGCCCCCAGAAAAAAATCAATTCTAATCACAGTTACTCAGGTAATGATTTTTGGAAGAAATGGCATCTATGTGGCACACGCATGAGGACCTCTCACCATCTACACTCCTCTGAGTTAGGCTGCAGGCTGGGCTCTTAGCTTGGCCTTTTGGTGGGGTGGCGGGAGAACTCGGAAGAAAGGTTCTGTGGGAGACAAAGAGGAACTGCGTTATCCCTGTGAGTCTGCTGGCAGAGGTCACAAGGACTACAAGGCCCACGAAGAACCGCGATCCACAGCAATTGATTTTACCCTTCACTGTCATCACAGATTTAGAAGCGCTGAGAACACAGGAGAGGCTGGGGGAGGCGTCCTCCTCCTGGGAGCCCTGGTCAGATGGGGAGAGGGTGGCAGAGGAGGCAGCTGGAGGCAGGAGACGGGTGGCCCCTAAAACCCCCACCAGGTGATGGCCACCTGAATGTGACTGCCCAGGAGGTAACTGCCAGGCGACACTGGACAAGCGCTCTCTGTCCTGGGGTGGAGCTGGACTGACCCCACCAGGCTGGTATTGCAAGGGGCCAGTAAGTCTGGGTGGGGGAAATTTGCTCGCAGGGATCAGAGGGGACACGCTGCTCCTGTGCTCCATGCAGGGTGACAAAGCCAACAATAAGCCGAGGACAGGCAGAGTGGAAGGAGAAAGGCAGAAAGGGACAGTAAATGTGCCCAGCACCCGGTTCAGTGGCCTGAACGCTGGCCCACATCAGAATCACCACGGAGCTGATTCAGATGAATGCCCAGCCTCTAGCCCGGGGACTCTGATTGCACCTCTCTCGAGGGGGTGAAGCTGCCTGGGTGTTTCTAGGGTGCAGCCAGCATTGGAAGCCACCGGCCCAGGCAATGGACAGCTCATAATAGAGCCCTGGGTGTCTTGAGCACCTACAAGCACAAAGACACACCAGCAAATAACTTATCTGCACTCACAGGAAGCATGTCCTCATGGCAGCGAGAGCCGACCAACGCCAGGGACTCAGAGGGAAGAGCCGTGATGTCGAGGGGTGGGGGGCTCAGGCACAGGCCAGCCCCATGCGGCTGGGACACCGCACACCATTCAGGGGATGGCTGTGTGGTCTTGCTCTCTTGTCAAACTTTGAAGTTCAAAATGAAAATGAGAGCTTTACCTCTGATACCCGGGAGATCCATTTCGTAGAGGTTACTCGACCCTTTAAGGCTTCTCGGATCTGGAGAGTTAACAAAAGAGGTTAAGAATTAAGAGATGGGGAGACCACGACAGACAGGATCGGGTAGCTGTCAGCAGAGCGTCCGAGGCCTTACACGGGGTCCAGTGGCTAAGAAAAGTACAGCGTGCCCCAAGCCGAGGACTCCAAACATAGCTTTGGCATTATTTTTATTTTATATAATGTTCATCACTTCTCACAAATTTCTAACTCTTCCAACCTTTTCCAGATGGAAAGAAAAGTGCTGCACAACATAGCAGCAGTCTATGGAACCAAGGAAATAAGAATAATAAATAACTACTGTACTTAATTTTATAACTTTGGTTTTATAACTTTAAAGGCCTCCCACTGAGGGGAACTTTGCCCTTGCATGAAAACGTAGTTATCCTTGTTACCCACAGGCTCTGAAAAGTTAGAAGCAAAGGGTTAGTGGGGATTTGCGGAGATGTAATGGACATTCTACTTGCGGCCTTTATTCTTGTCCTTTTTAATACCATGTTTCATAATGTGCACAATACACACTTTATACATTCACAATAAGCACTTTTGGGATACATGCTCCATGTTTTTGATCTTAAAAATTTGAAGACTACTCATATACACAGTTTCTTGTCAATTAATCCTAGGCCACTTCGGGGCATTTACCTTGCGCAAGGTCTTTGTACCTTGCAGCACCCGGCACAGCTAAGGAATAAGGCGGCTGCTGCTTCTCTGGCTCAGATACTAGCTACAGTGTGATGTTTAACAAACACACATCCTGTGCATGACTGTCAACCCTTTCAGGGGTTCTGTGTCTACCTATAAATGTGAGCTTGCTCTCTTCCATATCTAGTGTGGAAAGCAGAGAAAGCATCCTTATCCCTGCATTCTGTGTGGAGAATCTGGGGTTTAAAATCATCAAAGAGCTCCCCAGGGCCATGCAGCTGGTACAGGCACTCCTCAACGTGCGACGGGACTGTGTTCCAATAAAACCACTGCAGATAGAAAATATCAAAAGTCAAAAGTGCATTTGATACACCCAGCCTCCTGAATGCCACAGCATAGGGGAGAATCGGCCATTTACCCTCCTAATCACTCGTCTAACAGGAGGCTGAGGCTTGCTCTCACCAGAGAGTGTCACACTGCACACTGCTGGCCCAGGAACGGATCAAAATCTAGAACCTGAAATCCAGTTTGCCCCGAATGTGTATCACCTCTGTGCCACCACAAGGCCAAAATTCGTAAGTCAAACCTTCATGAGTTAGAGACCATCTACATGTGCAAATACTAAGACCAGTAGTCTCTCACCTCTGCATACTTTTACTAGTTGAAATGGCATCCTTGTAAGACAATGGAAAAAAACCGTTGTGAAATTCCTCTTTCACAAGCCCTTGATACTAACTTAATAACAGAATAGCTTTGCTATAAATGCTTAACAAAGCATTTTATAGCTTTGCACATGGCTTTAACACAGGTGTGCAGCACACAGCTATAACACAGGTGTGCAGCACGTAGCTCTGCAGTGAAGAGGGGGTTTTGTGTCGTTGTTGTCTGCATGCCCAACCTGGGATTGTCCCTTTCTACTGTCTAACATGAACTCACTCTATTCAGGCAGGTATTTGCACCAGAGACTGAGAGGGGCGTCTGCTTTGCTGACTGCAGGGTGTAGGTGACGCAGGTATAAGGGGCCAGCTTAGAAGCCTGAGTGAATGTGTGCTGTGTGTTCATGTGTCAGCATTATTTGTCTTCACCATTGACAGCCTGCTCACATGCGCTGTGTCAAGTAACCCCTTCCAGGGTGCCCTGACCTGCAAGGCAGAACTCACCCCTCCACTTCATGCAGATCAGGTGCAGCCTTGTGGCCTGGCTCAGCCACTCAGACCCCTCAGTGTGGGACGGCAAGTACAAGTAGCCCCAAAGGCCAGGCCAGGGGTAACACTAGGCAGCAGGGCCGGGGTGCAGCCTGCGCCCCAGGAGAGGTCCTTCCAAAGATGGTTTTGTGGGATGCAATAAATTTGCTTTCTGCCCCAATGAATCAGAGTGGTTTCTACAGAGATCTTGAGTGAGCTACTTAATCGCTGCATCTCAGCTTCCTCGTCTGTAAAACTGAAACTAGCAAGGGCCCAGATTGCTGAAAGAACCAGAGGGCCCTTAACCTCAAAGGGCTTGAAGGATGGCAGGTGCTACTCGCATCACGAAGAGCAGCAAGGCTCTGTCCGCGTGTCTGCACAAATGGTTGAGGTGACAGGCTGTCCAAAGTGGTCTTCACAGATGACCATGTCACGGACAAGCCCTGATAACTCAGGAAAATGAGAAGAATTTATATACAGTACCTTCGGATCCAGGATTGTTCCAAACACCAGGATGAAGAAGCCCTGTGAAGATGGAGAAGGGAAGAAAAGCTGTTTTCAAAAAATAATAGAAGGGTTGGAGATTTAGCTCAAGTGGTAGAGCACTTGCCTCACAAGTACAAAGCCCTGAGTTGGATCCCCAGCAACGCCCCCCCCCCAAAAACCGATGGCAACAAATACCAGCATGCATCACTTGGTTACTATTTGGGTCAGAAGAAAACAATTTAATCCAATCTTTTAATTTCCTACTTAAAGGTCATAATGGCTGGAGTCATTCATGCTACAAACACTGCGATCCCCAGGTCAGTCCAATCTACGCACAGGGAAAGGCCCAGAGCAAGAGCTCTGCTTCGCACAGAAGCACTTCAAGAACTCTTTCCCAAGTATTTTTCTGAGGTGTTTTGCACTCAGTAGGAGCTGCTCCTCTTATTAGAATATACTGATCCAAGCCAGGTGCACCCTTATAATTCTTGCTACACAGGAATTTCCTTTGGGGCCCATAGCCCAGGACTATCAAGAGTTTGAGGCCAGCCTGGCACACTTAGTGAGATGCCATTTCAAAATAAAATAAAATAAAATAAAATAAAGGCTGGGAGTGTAATTCAGTGGTAGAGCCCTCACCCTGGGTTCAATTCCCAATACAAAAGAAAAAAAGAAAGAAAAATAAAGAATAGAATGGTCCAAGAAAGAGTCAGAGGATATGTTGGGTAGTGAATAACAGCTTTGCAGCCCCCGAACAAGAAGTAATGAGAGGGATATCCAGAGCAAAGAGCAAAAAATATGTACTCCGTACACACTTACCCACCTTCTCCCATCCACAGCAAAGAATATTATAAAACTTGCAAAGGAAAAGCAAGTACGTGCTTCCTCAGAAAAACGAATAAGCCATAAAATAGACTGAGTTTCTAAACCTACAGCAGCTGGTCCAAGTAGGAAGAGGCACAGAGAACTAAGTAGGCTTTTCAGCTCTTGTGACCCATCCAGTGAAAGGCCCCATTGAGGTAAAAGCCCTGTTCCTTTGCGACTACAGTACAGCTGAGTTTTTACTACTTTTTCATACATTGGCACAAAACCCTGTGGAGGAAGGAAGGCCACGGAACATTCCTGTTTTTCAGATGAAGGGAGGAAGCATGGAGATTCAACTTTCAAAATGCAGCAGAGAGCAGCAGTCATTAAACAAAGGTTTTCTAGAATGTTCAATTTCTTGGGCAATGGATCCAAAAGAGAAGTGGGCTGATGACCTTTTATTTAGGAATCACTGTGTCATGATGCTCCAGTTTCACAAGGGACTGTGAACCCAGGTAGAGGCCGCTGAGGCCCCTGGGTTTAACACAACTGGCCCCACAGAGTTGTCGCATAGTCATCTGTCAGCAAGAACACTATGGACCATGCTGCCACCACAGAGTGACCAAAGCTGGCTGAGAGGTTCAGGCCTCACAGGACCTGGGGACAGCCATGCAGTTCTTGGCCACAGATGCACCAGTGTCCCCTCCCTCCCAGCAACCCCACCGACAGCGGCTTGCACCAGCTTGCTCTCCTTTGCGACACTCTTCATCTACAAGATAATTACTGAAATCTATCATCAGTTCTATTAAGAAAAGGCAGTGGTTGGCATGGCCCATTAGCTTACAAAGCATCACCCTTATAAAGATGTGTGGGACAGATACATTCCAGCCTGGCTTGGGTCCTACAAATACATTTTAAATGAATTTGCCCAAGAATAAGTTTTGTTTTTGTTTTTTTTTTTAAGATCTAGGAACCACAACTCTAGCGTCTTTCCTCCACAAAAATCTATACTATTTGGCTAAAGGACTAGGAAGAATTTCTCTCCTCCTAGGAGTCTGAGTTCCTTGGGGTTGGAGTATTTCTATTTGTATCTGTGACTTTTCACTTATTTATAATGACGGGCAGAAAATAAATACTAAATATGGTGTGTCCATATCTCAGTGTATGTTACATAACTTTATAGTGCACCCTGAATCTATACTGCCAAAAATAGTAACAGGGAAATATCCCATTAAAACCACTTGTCGGTTTATGCCACTTTGGGAAAAGTCACACAAAATAGTGCTCAGAGGACTCAGATAAGAGGTTAGTCGTGAAGTGTAGTGTCTGCTGGAGAAGATGTGAAAGAAAGCATCTAACACAGCCTTGCAGGCTGCAACTCTTGGGATTTGAAGCCTAATTTGGGCAGGTAAGCCTCAAAATGCTCTGCCAAGCTTTCGCGTCTGTGTTTTATTTTTCTCCTACCAGAAAGGCACTCTTTTGAAAATAGTCTCACTGGCTATTATATACATCCAGGAAAAAATATATATATTTTAGCGGTCTGTAGGGAAACAAATCTTTCTTTTTAATTAGTTGGTATCTGCATACATAATATTCAATATAAAAACATCTTTGGCTCTTAAGTATACAGTAATAGAAAAAACATGGAAAAATGAAATTCCGATCAAGAAAGAACTTACTACATACGGAATGTCATGCAGGCATTAAACAGGTGTGCTCAGCATAACCACCCAGTAAAATTCTAGGGCACATTTTGAAGTGAGAAAGCAAGTTGCATAACAATAGACATTGCTTTTTAACCCTTATATTATGTAAAAATATATGTGTATTAGCATAGAAAAGTTGGCAGGAATTCACATGAAACTATTGGGCGAGGACTCACATTGCCTAATTCACACAGATGAGGTAAAAGAATGCTCTTCGATGCTAGTCTTTATCTATAGGTTGCCTTGTTTAAAAAAAAAATGGTTTCCAGTGGTGACTCAAAACTCTAAGCGACAGAAAACATGATAAATGTAAAAAACTAATTCCTCCAGTTGTAAACCTAAATTTTGGAGAAGTGTAACTGCTTAATTTCTAAACAGTAACAACTCAGCCTATTTGTGATTCCTTAGATCGTTTTAGGACCTCGTGTTTACCATTCGCCTTTGCATTTCATTTTCCAAACCCCTCTGTAAATGGGCAATTTTATAAACGAGAACAACGTGCTTGAAAAAAGGAAGTAAATATTCCAAGATCACATTGCACGTTATTAGTAAATGCAAGAGTCAGAATGCAAACTCAGGCTCCTCTGGAAGTAAACCTCATTCCTTACTCAACAGGCTTTTCTGTTGTCTAGACAGAAGTCTGACGCCGGGCTCCTCAGCACAGACTCTCCCCTCCGGATCCTCCCCACTGGGCTTGGTCAGAACACCCGAACTCACCTGGAACGCATTGAGCACGGAGAAGATGATGTGGAAGGCCAGAGAGCTGTCGCTGATGACCGTGGCTATCCCAAAGCCCCAGGTCAGTCCCAGCAGCGGCGTGAGGATGGCAATGTTCTTGCTGATTCTCACAATGGCTCGCACCTCCTGAAACATGGAGCCACCAACGGCAACTCTCTGGGTCCTGATGATCACCACCGTGATGGTGACCAGATTCACCACCACGATGGCCAGAGCGGGAACTACAAAGGCCAGCAGGGCCCTGGTCATGTCCCAGTTGAGCCAGCAGGCCTCGGGCCGTAGGTAGCCTTGGCCAGGTCCGGTGGCAGCGACCGTGATAACAGCAATGACCAAAGGGCATCCGTAGCCCACCAGAAACAGAGACGCCACCAGGACGGACTTAGGCATAGTGTGGAAAACAATCAGAATGCCGTAGAGGATCAGGAGCGCCTTGGCGAGCATCCAGAAAAACACAGAGAGGTAAAAGAAGTGTACAAAAAAAGTCGCCGCCACACATGCGCTGTGCTGTGTCACTAGGCCACTAAGAAAGGAAGCCACGATGAACCACGCATCTGCCATGAGCAAGGTGGCCGCCACGTTGGCAATGCACAGGTGACGTAAATAGGAGATCTCAGTCTTTGTCACCTGACCCCAGACCAGAGCCTCAATGGACAAGCAAATGATCAGGCTGCAGATGGAAAAGCCCAAGCCTACGTAGGTGATGTAAGTCAGAACCGGGCTGGCCAGGGTGTGGCGTGACATAAGAATGGAGAAAGAGGTGAACAGCTTGTCTGGCCAACATTGGCAGACAGCGTGCTGGGCGCTCTCTTCAACCATCTGACAGGCCCGGCCATCCCATCTGTTCTCCAGGTGGTCCCAGCCCACACACTGGGTCTTCCTCTCCTCTGATTTGCTGATCTTTTCAAAAACCAGTGAGATTCTTTTAAGTTTCTTGGGCAAGATGACAGACAGGACAAGGCCATTTACAGTGACATTTTCCAAAAAACTGGCCTCCAAGATGGCCCCAAGTGTGGGCAAGCCAACGCTGATGATCTGAGACATGGAAGGCACCGTCCTCAGCTCCTCTGTGCTGATCAGCACCTTGCCAATGACTGCCCTGCTGGTGTCATCGACTCTCATGGAGAAAGTGAAATTCTTGCCCTCACCGTCTGCAGCTACAGTGGAGCCCACGGTGTGGATGAAGGTGTTGGATATGTTGATGGGACCCTTGTTTATCAGTAGCTTTCCTGCAATGGAGTTGATGGAGTGGAGCAGGACACAGCTGCTGTTTCTTTCAGGAATGAAGGTCCAGTTTGAGATGCTACTGCTGTTCAGAACGTGGTTGGCCATGGAGCTGTAACTCTGCCAGTAGGGAACTGGTGTTAGTGCCCCAGCTGCCCTCTGAAACCACCCATGCATTTGAGAACAAGTTACAAGGTATGGTGGCATCAGCCTCCCCAGAGAACTTCCGAGAGACCCAGAACCTCAGGCCCAAACAACACTTACGAACCAGAACCAACACCTTCCGGAGACCCTGGGTGATGGCCACGCACAGTAAAGCTTGAGGATGGAGGACAGAGCTAGATGGGAACTGCTGGCAGCCTCGGGGCTCGTTTCCGCCTTCAGTCCCACTTCACTCCTCTGCACCCCTCAGAGTGCCTATCTCCCCCATCAGAGTGACCAGCAGGTCACCGACAGAAACACACCACGGTAGAAGTGGGTACCCGGAGGAGCAACCTAATCCTCTGCTTCAAACATCAAAAACCAGAGAACCCACCCAGTCCCATCTCACATTTCTGCCACAGAAGTTATGGCCGTTTGCTTTCCATTCAATTCCTTTTCCTTCTAGCAACTTGTTCTAACTCGCAAATAAAAGTGAGAAAAGTCTAGAATTTTTGTAGAGATTTTCAGCAGCCACAACAGACATTGGAAAAGCAGGCTCCAGTTTCTACCGCAGCACCAAGCAAGCACCTCTATAAATGTTTACTGATTCGGTATGTCCAGTTCTTTCCTTTCATTCTTTCCTCAGTGAAATTTTAGAGCACTTGCCAGGCTAGATGCTGGAAATGCTGAGATGAAAGACACAGTCCCCGGCCCCCAAGAAGCTCATGGAGCATCCCAGCTGGTCCAATTTCTTTTCCCACAGAGAGGATCCCCTGCCAGCCACCCAGGGCCACTCACGCGCATCTGCGCCTCGTCCACGCCTGTCGCGAGCACTGTGGATATGTTGCGTAAGAGCTGCACAATGACCGCAATGTTTCCCGGTATCCGGGGCGACTGCTCGATGCTCTTAATCACACAGGACAGATCTGCTGGGCACATCCGCATCAGTTTGTCGGCTATGGTTTCTGAATTTCCACCATACACGTTGACCTTTATAGTTCCTTCAAAGGGGTTGGCTGACTGTGATTTCTCCTCCTAAGACGTAAGCGAAACAAGGATGCTCTTAACGCGGTCACATTTATGTTAAATGTAAGAGTACTTTTACTACAACTGAAGACAGCCTTGTTGTATAATTGTATGTTGAGGGATGTCTTTCCATTTTCCATTTTCAAGTTCACAACTTCCCAACTGCCTGCTCCTTAATGCCTTCCCCTAAATAGCAGCTGTTATCTGTAACAGACCAGTTCGGACGCCCGTGTGTGTACCGTGTGTGTATCCGTGTATGTATGTATAAATTTCTAGTACAATTTAAGTTTATCTTCCCTATTCCCAACAGGCAAAGCTTGAGACACAAGCATATCGTGAAGATAGAAACTCTGAATAGGATCTAGAAGAAACAACTAAGAACAGTAAGGTAGAAGGAAGTCCCCAGCCAGACTTCAGAAGCTGCCGGCTCTCACATCTGTAGAGTCAGAGCAGAGCGCCAGCCCCACCCTCGGGCTGCACACAGAGGCTGAGGCGGGAGGCTCCCGAGAGGCCATCATAGCAGGTCAGGAAAGCCCTCCCAGAAAGGAAGAACAGGAGCAAAGGGAGGAGAAACCACATTTGACCTGATCTTATCTATTGTGATTTAATATGAAAATATGTAATTACTTATGTATGGAAATATGTCAGTGTGGTGATAAGGTCCTTAATGAGAACAGAAATCACACAGGGATCTTATGGAACGCAGGTGCTGGGTCACCAGGTCTGGGCGGGGCCGACTTGCACAGGTCTAACGAGTTGTCGGGGCCGCGCCTGGCTAGGGAGAGACAAGGGTTGCGTATCAGAGATTTGGGGTTAAGCAGTGAAGAGTGATGATGGAGCAGTTGATGGCGATGGCTCCAGGCCCCTCCTCCAGCTGTGCCCTAAAGGATCTGAACTAGATTTGGAGGAAACAATGCAAATATCAAGGTGGAAAAAAGACTGAGAAAGGTGACCTGCAGAACCCCGATCCGTCAGCCTGAGCCCCGGGCTAGGGTAGGAGCAGCAACCCTGGACTCAGGTTCTTCTTCGCTCCAGTCGTGAAGGGGGGTGGGGGCCTGGAGCTCGAGCCCGCAGTGCCCAGGGCGGGTCTGTGCTGCCCTCCCTTGCACGCTTCCTCCCTGCTGCACTGCATTGCCGTGCTAAGCGGAGGCTCCGTGAGAGAAAGGGCCTTACCTCAAAGATATTGAAGGCGTTAAGGGTACAGCAGGTATCAGTGACCTTGTGCCATCGCTGCTTCCTGCAGGCAAACCCCACGCTTCCCTCGGTGCCCGACGGGCACAGCTGGCTGCAGTGGGATCTGGCAGCACAGACACCATCACACATCCCTGAAGAAAGAGAAGAGGGAAACCTTGAGCCTCACACCGCACCAGGACAATCACCCAGATGTCACTGTGACAGGGGACAGAAATACTGTGGACATAGTGGCATCACGTATCTTTCCTTTGTAATGTGGCAAATGACTGACTTGGATCTCTGCTTGTCACACGTGGCAGCCATGAACCCCAGCGGGACCCTGGCCTGAACTCTAATGTGTAAACTAGGACCTGCTCTGGTTGAAGTGAACTGGAAGAGCCCACAGCTCCTTTGCCCCGCTTATTCTCACGGCCGCAGAATCCCAAGGCCCAAGAGCGCCCCGGCTCAGCTCTGGTTGGATCCACTCCCCCGTGCTCCCAGGGAGGCAGACTTTATGATAAGTTGCATCCTCCACACATCCTGAGAGACCTGCTTTGCCCGCCGCCCCAGCCCAAGTCAGCACCACGTGAAGGACCCGGCAGATGATGGATGGGACAGAGGGTGCAGGAGGGGGAGCAACAAGAGGTAAGGGCACAATTTCACTTAAGGAAAAGAATCTGAGTCCAAGCACAGGCCACCAGCAGCGCATGAGACAGGGCTGCGGACGCCCCGCTGTTACAACACACACAGTCCCCCACATTGCCAGCTGCTGGCAACATACCCTGTGACCTGGCAGGCGTCTTTTCCTTGCTGCTGCGGGTGGCCTGAAAGAGAAAATCAAAATTCACAGCAACATCAACAGTCCAGATGCCTTCCCAGTGATTCATTTTAGTCATAGACTCATAACTATGTCTGGACAGCTGTGAGGCCAGCATGGCCACACAAATGACCCCACTGTCCCTTGGGCTCCTCCTCTCTCCAGTGAGAATGGTCTGCGTTCCGTCTAGGAAACACATCATGTGCTGGGCGGATTTACCAGTAAGCTAATGAAGGTTTGCTCTGCAGGGAGGCGGCTCTGTCGGTGGGATCTGGTCAAGGAGTCCAGTAGAGGATGCTGCTGGTTTGGATTTAATTGGATGTACTTTGATAGTACTTAGCAGTCATTTCTCAGTTACAGTAAGGACATCCACCCATAAGTACCACCGGTTCTGAGCACATTTACTGAGAGTCACAGAACAGGGCAGTGGCAAACGTACTGATATCCTGCCACTCGCACAGGAAAGAACCGTGTGTGACAGGGCTTCCCCAAACTCAGCTGCGGCCCTGCGTATTCACATAGCAAAACTAAGGAAGACTGGAGAAGCTGAGGGTTGTTCTGCAAAAGGAGCAATAAATAATAAGAAAACAATCTGCCCTGCAATGCTAGAGGAAAGACTGAATAATCATTCTATTCTATTTATAAAAAAAAAACCAAAATCACTAGTTTGCAAGTATGCAACCAAAATACAGGAGCACATGGGGGGCAGTTCCCTTATAAAAATGTCTTTGCTTTCCTGAACTTATTGCTGAATAACATTGAATAATTACTGGGTACGAAGTTCCCATCATCTGTAGATCTGAAATCTGTGTGATTCCTTTTCCCGTTCTAAGATACTCACTTTTCTTTAATTTGGTAATTTAGTTTTATATTATTTTCCAGAGTGCTCCCCCAAAGCCTGGCTCCCCCATCCTGAGCAGTCTCCCCTTCTGCCCTGCCGGTCCACACACATCAGACTCCTGCTGGGCAAGTGGCTTTTTGGGTCCAGGGCTGTCCCTGGGAGCAATTACCTGGCTCAGCTTTCCACACTGCCACTTGAGGAAGAGGCTCATCTGTCTGAGACTCGCTTTCTTCTTCCATTAGCACAGCAGAAGTGATGGTGGTAATTATACGACACATGCCCCAGAGCAGGTTATAAAGAGCTCATCTTTGGAAAACTCTTAGAAGAGTCCTGGAACAGGGCACATGCTGTATAAGATCAACTACTGTCTTTGTGTTGAACTTGAATACTGATCATACGCAGAGCTCAAGTTTTCCTTTTTCAAGAAGTTTTTCCTGATCTGGTTCTAAATGATGCCCTTTTGTTCTGGCACCTGTACTATTTATTATCAGACCACACACCACACAGTCAGGGATTGGCATAGATTCATCTGACTGGCCGTCTTGCTAGATAATTGTTTTTATAAAGGCACACTAGCTTCTCAGTTAAACTGTAAGTTCCTAAAGAATATAGATTGTGCATTGTGATGCCTTCCGTCCCCCTAAGTGGCTAGCTGAGTGTCTTAGATCAGTATTGGACCAATATATATGTATTATGCGCAGACTGACACACACAGGCAAGCCTGCACACGCATGTGGGGGAAGAGACAAACTGGATCTTCCTGTTTCTGCACCAGCAGAGTGCCCTCTTGTGGTTGGGGGAGCCACTCTTGTGTTCCAAGATCTAAACTGTTGGGGAAGACTGGAAATTTAATGACCCACTTGCGTGACTAATACTTGGGGTTTGTGTCCCTTTCTCCTTCACAATATTGTTTCTCTATACCTTAGTAAGAAATGAGGCTGACTATTGCCTGTTTGCTTTGCCAGATAAGAATTTATGGGGAATCTGAATTGAGTATGGGGGTCTCTCCAAGGTCAAGAAGAGATCCCTGAAGCCTCATGGAGCAGAATATCCTTGAAATCACTGGTTTAAGATGACTTCTATAGTCAAGAAAGCAAAGTCTTGTTAGACAAGCTGAAGAGTTAAAATTCCCCCATTAAACCAGAATGTGGAAGTACTTTGAGATTCTGGAAGGTTTTATAGATCACCTAGTCCAACCCCTATCTGTGATGGGACACAGTGTTGATAGGCGAGGTGATCCACCCAGGGCCATGTGGGGATTTCCTCTGGCAGCTGAGAATGGAACTTAGTTCTCCTAATTCCTACAACAGTGCTCTTCCAAACCCCAGCCCATGTATAAGGGCACCAAGCAGAGGGGACGTGTGCTCAAGGTGCCCAAATCCATCTGGACAGGGCCATATCTCCAGTACACCAGGACAAGTGCAGTCAGGAGTGCCCAACTCCAGGTGCTACTCGGCCCTAAACAAACCCGGTAAAGCCACATTGTGTTAATCAGGAGTGTGGGCAGAGTGTGGGCACAAAGCCAAAGGATGTGTTGGTGATGAGCTCTGGAAAATCTGCCTTCGGAAATGAGGGACCCTATCTGCATCTTCCCGGCTGATTTCCCAAAGCATGTCATGGGGTGGCATCCAGGACAGGTCACTTTAGCTCTGACCTAACCCTGTGACAGGATGGTGGCAACCAGCAGCCCGCTGGACCTGCTAAATGGCTGGGTGTGGGGGCCGGGCAGGAGAGAGCTGGCACCTGTGCCTCCGCATCGAAAGCTTGTAGGTGGGAAGAAAGCGATGGGACGTTCCTGCCAGGTGACCCCCTCACCAAGAAAAAGCAAAGCCAGCCTCCCGTGCTCTGCCCACATTCCACATTCCACCTTCTGCCTTGTGTAAAAATGTGCATGAAAAGATGGAATTCAGGGGGAGAGCGCACCAGCTGTGGGGTTGGGATGCCTCCAGCAGAATCTTCCTCAGGTCTCTAACTTTGCCCAAGAGCCAGACACTGGGCCAGAGCGGGGGAGAGGAGAAACCGAAGGTGATCCCCCAGGGGGCAAACTAATCAGAGGGCCCGGTAACCATTGTCTGGAAAACCCATGATAAACACTTCCAAAGTCATTTTTCCTAAGGAGTCTTACTTTGAAAGGAACACATTAAAAGGGAAAGAGTAAAAAGATCTTGAGAAAGGTGCTCTGGCCTTGGCTCTGTGGCTAGGAGGCTACATACGCAACTTTATCAGTCTACAACACCGGCCACCGTCTCCACCTCAAAGTAAGGGAGTACAGCCGAGTCCCACAGCTCCATTCAGATCTTATTTTTATGCCTTCTTTCTCCCAGTGCCCCTCCACACCTTATTTTAAGTAAGTCACTAATAGGGATTAAGATGACTTATGGTCTGAAGGGAGATACTCTAGTGAGAGACACAGGGCTCATGGCCCACAGAAGTTACAGTAGCACATTGGTACAAACTCCACCACACTAGACCTCACTTAGCCATCGACACCCGGCATTCACTAGGAGGATTCCCAAAGGGGATTCTCCCCACTTCGAATGGGACAAGTCTTTGTTGTACAAAACCATTTTCAGGTTCTGCCCACTTGGTCTCATGACTGATTCCTCCAGCGTGGGTGGCAATGTCCCCACCCCTACATTTTCTAATGCCCCTCAGGAAGTAGCGCAATCCAGGGTACGAGCAATGGAAAGCTTCATGGCCTGAGGAGGCAGAAAGAACTTACTACCCTTAAATCATTTCAGCCACCTTGCATCCCAGAATTTAAAAGGAAAAACTGATGGGGAAATAATTTGTCCTTGTTAAGTAAGACAAGTTTTTGTTGTCTTTAGTTAGGATGACTTCTGGCTGAGTGAGTCACGGTCAGAGTCCTCTCCTCCCACCCCTGGGCCCGGAGCTGGTCGGTCACCTCACAGAGCCCACTGTCCGTTCACTGTCCCCACCAGTCCACCCCCCACTTACCTGGCACAATGTCCCGCAGGACTCTGTGGGCAGAAGAAACACCAGGCAGCACAACAGAAGTATGCAAGTCATCGCCTTCCACATGGCTGAACTTCCAGCTTCTATAAAAATAGACAAAAGGCAAAATGTCTCCAATCTGAAGCCCTCATGGTGCCAGGCCGTGCGGACTCCAGCAGCCCATACGACTGGGCTCTGTCGCCGCTCTATCTGCTCAGGCCTCCCTGCCCGCTCTGGCGTCCCCACGTCTCCCTCCACTCACAAGCTGCTGCAGGTGTCAGCACCAGCCCACGCTGCAGGCGACCGCAATCAGCTCGCATGTCACACCTAACACGGGAATTCTGCCAGAGGAAGCACGGCTTTCAGCTGGCCTGCCGGGCAATAACAAACAGCCTGAGCTTGGGAACAGAAACCATCCTCTCTGGGGGAGTCAGGGCTGAGAAACCTGTAGGTGGCTTGGGCAAGAGATGAGCTGGGGCTCTGGTGGGTAAGCTCAGCCTGGAAATACCTTTGGAAGGCGAGTGCATACCAGGTGTGTCCTGTTTCCCTCCTTCCTCTAACTCCGAGGCTGTATTTTCATAGGTCGCCAGAAGTTCCTTCAAAACTGGTCTGCTATTGTTATGTCTGCCAGAAAAGATGTCAAAACTGGACAGATGCCTTGGCACCTTGACCAGAGCTTGATACAAGGTGGGTACAACGCACTCAATAAAGGAAGAGGAAAGGAGGGAGGGCAGAGGGGAGGGAGGAGGAAAGGAGACACAGCAGGTGGAGAGAGCAGACAGCCCTGTCAGGATCTGTGCTATGTAAAGGATTCACTGAAAAATGTTAGCATTAAACACTAGTGATTTTAATATTTTTTCATCCTGAGCAAGATCATCTTTGCAAGATATTCAACGTCTTCGCATTTAGAGGAAACGATGTAGGAGACTTGGATGTTATCACGAAGCCAAGAAATATTATGATGATTGATATTTGCTACTTGACCATTTGAACTAAGAAATCTTTAGCTCAACCATGTATGATTCTATAGCAAATGATGGCTTTATTTTAAAGATGGGGCAAAATTGATTTTTCAGTCAGCTTCCCTGCACTGAATGACTAGAATCACTGAAGTTTCATTGAAATCCAATGATTGTTCACAATATTTTGTGTGGCCAGTTTCAGCCTGTTGTTAATAGGCTTTTCTGTACGTCCATAGTTCTCACTCAAAAGGGCAGTGGGGTTACATTATTTCTCATCACTTTGCAATATATTTAGTGGCACCATGGACTATGGGCACAGTTTCAGGTAAACTACAGCAGTTCTTGTACCTTTTACTCCAATTTAAGTTGTTAAAATGAAAATCACAACGATGCTAAATAGACCACTGTAGTTATTACTGGGGTAAAACTAGAAGAATTGAGGCCACTGATGAGTGGGTTGACATAATTCTCATAAAACCTGAGAAGAGGCCCACACCTGTTTGTTTGTTGTTTGTTTTTCCCCTGTGCTGGGGCTCAGATGCAAGCCAGGCAAGTGGTCCCCACCAAGACCTGCCCCAGCCCCGTGGCTGCTCTGAGTTAGCTTTACCTTTAAATATTCCCCTTAGACAGTGTTCTCACGCCGAACTAAAAGCAATTTTATAAATCATTAAGAAATGACATAGACAACAGTCTTTCATGGAACTTGCGCCACTCAACCCAGAAACGCAAGTAGATTTTCACTTGAAAAAAAGGGGAGTTGAGCGATTCATTGAGCTCTGGAAACCAAGATGAAGATCATTTTGTTTGCTTATAATTTGAATGTGTTGCATCGGAAAGAATAACCTTCATTATATTATCATTTCACTTTAAATTTTAAATATAGTTAGGTTTAATGTTTCTCAGAAATGCTTTTTGACTATTACTAAGTGATGTTTCTAGCTATGAGAAAAGGAGCGCTTGTGCTTTCTCTGGGGTGTTTCTCAGTCACTAGATGTGCTGCACCTCCATGGGACTGTGGTGGCCTCCTTTGAGAGTCGCATGGCTACCTGGAGCTGTGGCTTCTTAGGGCCCTCCCTGCCTGCCTGGGTCCTCCTGGGCACAGGATGAAGACTGAAAGCCGGAAAGCTGTCTTCCGGCACGCCCTGAGCTCCAGCAACAGTGCGACTAATTCTTAGTGCCATTCTGTTTTTTTCTCAATTCTTTTAGCTGAAAAGAACATTTCTTGAAGTTGACTCTTTTTTTTTTGGAGTTAGCTGATAACAGATTGCTGTTTAAATGCAGTGCAAGCTGTTTTCTAAGTGAACATAAGGTATCTATCTTTATTATGAAAACATTAAATTTGGACACATTGCTCTTTAAAAATCTATTTATGTGACTTAGCCCCATTAACCTGGGCTTTTCTTCCCGGTTCACCAACACCAAGTCATTGTCATCGGCTCTTTTTCCAATTCTGTGGAAGTGGGAAGTTGACAAGATGCTAAGGGCCTGCTGCAAGGGAGGAGCAGTGTGGTTTGCAGGTGATTCTTTCATTGGCACGACTTAGCGCACAGAATGAGGAGATTCCGATGGCGCACTGGGATATGTGCCTGGCTTGTTTTGATTATTTTCACTCCCCTTCTCTTTCTTCCTCCTCTAGCCCCCTTCTCTTTTACTAGAAGACTACGTTCTAGTTTTCTGTCCTCTTTCCTTTGTTTTTGCATTTACTTTTATGTATGTTTTTAGATTTCATATAAAAGAAAAGCATGTGTTTTCTCACTTGCTAAAGATGCTCATATTTTGATCCTACAGCTAGCTCCTGGTCCCCAGAGCCTCCACTCTACCTTCTTGTGTAAATTCACAGGAGTCTGGGATTCTGCCCCATTACCCACCAGCCCTGCAGCTGGAATACAGCTGGAAAGTCAGGGGCGCTAGAGCATCACTTGCCGTCCAAACAGATGTTCCAAATGCTGTCTTCGAGTAGCCTAAGGCAAAATCTCATTTCTAACATTCATATCAACAAAAGGCTTATCTTTTTAAGAACAAACAACCTAAAAAAACAAAGTCACCTCGTATGATTCATAGCCCCCAAATAAAGCAGTTACGTAGAATTGAAAGTCCATAAGATGAGTGTACAAAAATACAACCCATAGAGTTTTTTTAAATAAAGATTAAGAAATTCTTTCCCCCTCTCCCTTATGAAAGAAAGAAAGAAAAGAGTAAGGTATCCTAGTAGGCTGGCTGGATCTGCAGAGATACTCTTTCAAATCATCAAATCTAGAGTATTTTCACACCTGAAAGAGGTGCATAAGTTATTAATTGATGTGTATTTGGCAAATAGAAACAGAGCCCTGAGTTTCCAAGTAGCACCCTCGCAGCCAGAACTCAAACAGTTCCTCCGGCCTTCTCGGGAGCCACGGTGTCACAGGGCATTGGGGACGTTGCAGGTACAGCCCAAGGGACTGGGAACCCAGAGTGGCCTTGGTCCCCAGAGACACAGAACCCTGAGGACAAAGCTGGTGAAATCAACATGATGAGAAGTATTCTAAGGTTCACATTCCACAGAATGGTTCTTGTCTTTATCAGAAATCTAATTTTAAAACATCTCCTCCTCTATCTCCATAAAAATTCTCCAGCCCAAAGCCACATGGCTGACAGGATACAAAAATGGGCAGAAGGGAAACAGGCAGTTGCAGGCCGGGGCCTGTCCAGGGCACAGTGCTCAGACGCAGGCTTTGCTTGACTGGAAACACACATACACAGAGTGGTTTTGAAGGGTAATTATGGGTGGCAAGAACTTTATAACTTGGACTTTTCCATCTTGACTAAGAAAGAGAGTGGGTATTGGAGAAGTCATCACAAAGGGAAACAGAACTCCAGATAGATCTGATCAGTCACCAGGGACACTTCAGGCTCCAGCGCTGTCAGCAGACGTCATGGCTACTGCTTGCACAATCGTGTTTCACAATGAATGGTGGAGGTTTTGGGTGAGGTGGGATGTAGGGGTTCCCAGGCCGACTGTGGGTGCCGCTCGGATGATCTCAGGGTGGAAGATGAGCCCTTGGTCATTAGCCAGCCAAATGCTAGTTAGCAAAGACCAAGACGTCTATCCTGCCAAGTTGCAGCCAGCACAGAGGAGTAGCGCAGAGCAGTCCGCATCTGGTGACTCTGGGACGGACTCCGTGTCCACGCTTGCTCTTTTCACACCTCCAGTCATTTGGCACTACTGAAGTAACTTCCACGATTGTCCGACCCCAGGGAGCTGCCCCTGACTGATCCCACGTTTACTTGGCAGCCAGTTTGGGGTTTGAACCCAGGTCAGGAATTTTTTTCTTTTTTTTAGAATATCAAGTGACTTTTCTAAACTAAGAAAGAAGGCTGGGGATTTAGCTCAGTAGTTAGAGTGCTTGCCTTGCAAGCATAAGGCCCTGAGTTGGATCCCCAGCACCAAAAAATAAAAAAAATAAAAAAAAGAAAGTGTTGATCTTTCTATGGATTGAATTTTCAGAGCATTTTCACATGTAACATTGATCTTGTTGTCACAATATTTTGAGGTGAGCAGAGTAGATATTATCTGTCACTTCTGTCAGAGAGGAAACCGTGGTTCGGACAGGAAGTGACTTGCCCAAGGTCATACTCCAAGTTACTAGGAGATCTAGATTCTCTTCTGGCTTCTGATCTGGGACTTTTTAACCTGAAATCATTGTCCCTCGGGATGCAGAGGGACAGGGCTGGGGTCTTCCCTGGACTCCAGAATCCAGAGACCCTGATGCTCCTTATATGAAATGGTGTTGTATGTGCATGTGATCTACCTACATCTGCCCTTGTCCTTAACCATCCCTGATTACTTGAACACTGTGAATACTACATAAATAGCTGTTATAGTATGTTGTTTAGGGGATAATGACAATGAGAAAGTCTGTGCATGTGCAGTACAGGTGGAATCCACATATGTATTTATTTTAATCCATAGCTGGTTGGATCCACAGATGTGGAACTCGAGGATAAAGAGGTCGACTGCACCGCCTTGTGTCATCGTTGAAGGTAGAGAGAGAGTGCTGGGCGTCACCTCCAGCAAAGCGCTGGGCACCACAGCTGCGTGATTTGTGGCATCCTGGGCAAGTGTGCACATGGTCCCCTCAGCAGTGGTCAGGGGTAGAGGTGCCACTGCAGGGCAACAGGCCAAATGTTTGGGAGCCAGGATGATCCTCCAAGCCCCAAGCCATACAGCAGGTGTGTGTGTGTGTGTGTGTGTGTGTGTGTGTGTGTGTGTGTGTGTGAGCCATGGGTTTATCTAGAAGCCTGGCTTGTTCAACTTGAATTCGTTTTCCTTCCCCTCCCAGCCTTGGCCAGCTTCTCGAAGCTTATTTTGAGTTGGACATTTTTCTCTCTAGGCATGCACGTGCCGTGCAGGGCTGAGAACTGGGTACTACTCACCCCGAAACATAAACAGTGAGCCGCAACCATGTGCAGATGGTATGGGTGCTGGCCACTGGCTGAGGTGTGCCTGGGAGTCTTTGTCCTAGGAGTCACTCCAGAACCAAGGAGGGTTTCGCCCGGCAGTCAGAGGCTGCTGAAAGAGAGGCTGCAAAAATATACGCAGTTGGGTAGGATGACAGCAGCAGGGCTATTCTGGGACCACCACACAGAAATAACCAGCAGAGCGCACAGCTTTACCATGGCCATTCCATAGACAGTGACTCAAAGAACATGGCAATGTCCAGATGTCCCACAATGACAAAACAGCACATTATGAGGAACCTATATGAAGAAACATCATGTAAATATTAAAAACAATACTTATGCAGGACCTAGATAATGCTTTAGTATGAGGTAGCATCAGGCTATAGCTTTTAATATTCCTAGAAAGAGCAGTCAACAAAATTCTTTACACACATTCAGAGCAAACCACTGCCTTGATTTCTCACCCATGTGGAAATGAATCTGAGTATTTTCAGCACCTAATACTGAAAACCAGCAAAAATTTCTCTAATGCCAAAAAAAAAAATAAGAGGTTAGATTTAATGGAACAATTTTTTAAAACTCTTAAAGGAAAAAAGTCAAAATTTCAAAATGCAGTAGAATGCACATCTCCTAAAGTTTACCTTCCATTTCTGTCCCCCTTAACCAATCCAAAAGCAAAAAGGCTCTTCAGAAATGGGAAGGGGAGGAGGAAGGGGAAGCCGATGCTCACATTTCAGAAGGAAAGATAATGTGTACACACAGCAGCAGGGAGGGAGGCCCTTCAACCCATTATGCAGAGCAGGAACACAGGGATATTGGGCGAGTCCAGAAACAGAAAAATGAGGACATTAAGCCCATCCTTGGGCAGCACCTAGCTTGAAAAATTTGCCTGAAGATTTATGTGCAAATTTTTCCCACAGTGTCTACCATCACGCAGATTTCTGTAGACTTTGTTTTCCCTATAAAAACTGTGTTCTTCTCACAACTGGGGAGGACGTCCTACCATAACCCTAATCCTAACCCTAATGCCTTGCATTTCTACAGAAGCACCCACCTCGAAAAGAAAGTGCCTGAGTGCAAGTACATCATGGTTATGAGGTTATGAAAATACACACAACTCTTTAGCAGCTCATCAAGAAAGAATGGTTTCTGGCCTATGGATGTGCATAAAAGCATTATTCCAGCAGTCACATAGTGCAAATCCTCGTAGATGTGCTCACTGGCCAGGGGAACTCTCTTTCCTCTTTCACAAGTGGGATTGTTGGAGCCTCTGTCTCCATGCTGACCACATGGCGGGAGCAGGATTAAAATGTGAGCCCCTTGACTCAATGGCTGAATGAGCACATTAAAATTAAAATTATACACACTAGGTACCCAGTGAGCTTTATCAACTTCAAACTGGAGCTGCTGATTCTTTATGAAATGCTG
Organism: Hystrix cristata; assembly: GCA_004026905.1. Classification (NCBI taxonomy): domain Eukaryota; kingdom Metazoa; phylum Chordata; class Mammalia; order Rodentia; family Hystricidae; genus Hystrix; species Hystrix cristata. The sequence goes on from PVJO010011808.1 coordinate 26,972, forward strand.
CCCTCTTTCTCTCTCTCTCTCTCTCTCTCTCGCTCTCGCTCTCTCTCTCTCGCTCTCTCTCTCTCGCTCGCTCTCTCTCTCTCTCTCCATAGAAACAGGGATAGGAGAGTTGTGGATAACTATTTATGACTATCTTACAAATGTAAACAGGAAAATACTCCTGAATTAATATTCAAAAATAAAAGGCCATATGAAAGCCAGGAGCCCCGTAACACCTGTGACTGAGTGGGGCTCCTCCTCTCTGCGCCCCATCCTGGACCCTTGGCCTCCTCTGCTCCTTACACTTCACACTCTTCCTTATATTTCATCTCTTCTCTCTGTGTCTGCTTTACTTCTCACCTGAATGCATCTTTTCAAGGTTCTTCTAGTGATCCATGGATGATGAATGTCTTAAGCTTAAACATCACTTCTTCTCCCCTTCCTGATGATTAAGTGAATGTGCAGAAGTCCAGGCTTTGAAAGATTGTTGCTCAGGGTAAACTGGCAACAATGTGGTTCTGGAGCAGAAGGGATTTTTGCATCCAATGCATTTGGAAATGGCTTTCCAGAAAAAGAAGGCAAGATAGGATTTTCCAGAACAGACTGCTGGTGATTTTTAAAAATGTCAATTTTTAGTTGGCTCTATTATTCTTTTTAAACATACTTAGAAATATCATTCTTTGTAGCCACTGCACCTATTATCAACTAGTCCTGGGGGACGTTGCTGCCATCCTGGAGGAGGAAGAAATAAAGGTAGGTAGGAAGGAGACAAGGAAAATCATAACTAAAAATCATACTGTTAAGAAGGCTGCAACTGCCAGGATCTGGTCGAAGTTACCAACAGTGATCCATAGCAATAATTCTTTATGACACTGAGGTTCCCTTCCTTCCAGACCTGTGACACCAAAATTCCTCAGGATACTGTAAGCCCATAAATTGGATTAAGTGTAAAAAAGTCAAGAGCAGGAATGTGAGCCTAAGATAGAGGAGTGGGGTGAGAGAATTCAAAGAATGCTTAAATTATCCATCTTTAAAAATGGGGAGGTGGGGATTTAGCTCAAGTGATAGAGTGCTTGCCTAGTAAGTGCAAGGCCCTGAGTTCGGCCCCCAGCACACCCCCCCCAAAAAAAACTGGGCTCATACCTGTAAAATAGGCCAGCACCTTCAGGGGTATGGATCACCTTTTCCTGGGGTTCTCACCCCTTCAAGAGAAGCAGAGATGTTTCAGCTCCAGGAAACAATGTACCTCTCACTCTTGAGGCCCACACCCTATTTCTTGAGTGTGTACTTTTAAATTTCTGCCCAATGAATCCGTTTATTCTTTTACCGATACACCTTAAAAATTCTGTGATGAGAGCAAACCTGCAAACTGACTCTGCAGGGAGGGTGGGTTGAGTTTCTCATCTCCACTCAGGGAATCCCCACCCTAACCCTGTGGGTGATCGCTCACCCCCCTACCCTCCTCCCAGGTCCAGTTTTAGAAGGACCGACTGGTCCCCAGGCTGTGGGGTGCTGCTTTGATCTCATCATTTTGAATAAGTATTCTGGTTTCTGTTTACAAATTTTCTTTCATCTTGCAAAAAGGCACTGGTTATGTGACTGTATCATGTACACACTGTTGGGGAGGGATTTGGACCTACAAAATCATAGTGGAAAATCCACGAAGAGACAAAAGGCATCACACAGTTTACTAAGGTTAACAGCTTCCCAAAAATAGACTTCAAATCATTTAACTGAGCTACCGATAAGGCGATGTGTCTAGATGGCAAGAACACTGATGAACTTTGACAGAAAATTCTGTAGAGAAAGGAAGGAAAAAGGCCAGATACCAGTTGATCCCACTTTTTAAGAAGAGAATGAAGGACAGGAGCCTCACAGATGCCTGGGTATCCTGCGCCTGCAAAGCCAGGGGAGTCTTGGGTTATTTGAAGAAAAGAGCAATGAGGACCAAGAAACCAAGGGCTTCCTGAGGCCCAAAGCTGCACAAATACGGAGTCACCTGGCTGCTGGTTTCTGAGCTAAGAGGACGAGGATACTCACCACAGCTGCCAGCACCATGTCATGAGATCCGGCCCTTCCCTGGAGCTGGGGATGCAACCTCGAGGCCCCGTGTGTCTTAGCTCACATCGGCAGAGGCCCGGCGCTCCTCACGGAGGCAGCCAGACACTGCAGAGGTACGGGCCTGACAGACGGGTCCTGCCTCGGAGGGCAGGTGCTGGGCAGAGGTGAGTCACAGCCAGGTGACACCCACAGGTGCTCCCAGGAGCACAGCCTCCCATCTCAGCAAGGATCCAGGCTGCAGTGGGGGGCAGGGTCTGTGGGGCCTGTAGAATGGACGTGATCTTGGAGGCTCCCCAAGCCCAAGCTCACTCGTGGCTGAGGAGATAGAGCAGAGACTCCAGTGGACCCGGGAAGGGGAGGACCCAGACCATTAACAGAGCAGCACCGGGCTGCCTCACCCCGCCCGCCTGCCCTGGTGAAGCCCCGACCCTGGGTGCAGCCTGCTGACTCGATGTGCCTTCTCCAGCGCCCCTGAACACCTATGCCTTGACCCTGGGCTCATCACACTGGGCCTAGTTCCCCTGGAGGGTGTATCCCTGAGGCTGCAGGCCTCCCTGGCTCCTCCTGCTGTGCCCTTCGCACACTCTGGGCCACACCCTCTGCTTTCTGTGGCCTCTACTGCAGCCTGGGGCCCCACCCGTCCATCACCCCCCGCCCCGTTCCCACCCTTGCTGCACCCAGCTGATTCACTTCTGTCCTCAGGCATCTCCTGCCAAAGTGGGATTCCCCACAACCAGCCATGGGATGTAGCAACCAAGCCTGGCACCACCTTATGGTTTAGGTTTCGGCTTAGAGAAGACTTCCCTGAAGAGGCTGTCATTATTCACAGACCCAAACCCATGATGCCTTCTTTCTCACCAAAACCCAGCTTTGATGACTCATGGTTATTTTTGACCAGTCATGAAGACCTAGGCCCTCGGCTGGTCCCTAATGTAGGCAGGTGACCACTTCCATCCAGTGCATCAGCTGTGGGGCAAGGAAGTTCCAGGGAAGATATTTTTCAGAAAAATAAGAGAGCTACACAAGAAAAAAAGAAGTCATCCTGTCCCCATCCCCTACCCTGCCTGTCTACCTTCCGGCTCTAGAAACTGAAAGAATGCAAAGTCTGCTGCTAGAGCAGCCACCTTGCAACCATGAGGCAATAAGCCTGCAGAATATGCCAGTGTGTTGAGAATGGGGGAATGGAAAATCCTTTAGTCCTTGATAGCATCAGCAAAGTGTTACACCCACCCTCAGATCAACAGCTTCTGGTTTTAAAATTTAAAAATGCTCCCAGAGCTTCTGCCACTGTTAAGTTTTATGTTTCTTGTAGTCAAAACAGCTTAATTGATGCTCTTGACGTAGCACCCAATCATTATCATATTTCACCCATTTTCCTCATCAAGCATGCTCTACGACAGCAGTGCGCTGGGGAACTGCTCTGTGGTTCCCTCGATTCTGGGCCATGAGTGTGTACACAGAACCTGCGTGGTCTAGGGCGACCCCACCTGGCAGCCTCCCCTGTGGTTAGCAGTCTCATGGGCGGGAGCTGGACGAGGCTGGGCCCATATGACATGGCTAAGAAGAGACGCGCAATCTCTGCCCTCACTCCAGTACCCACTTGTGCCATACAGCTGTGCGTCACTAGATGGGAGGAGGTCTGCTCTGGCTCACAGTTCCCAAGTCCAGCCCACAGTCACTTGGCCCATTGCTCTGGGCCTGTGACGCAGCAACCATTGTGGGGGCAGTTGGCATAGGAAGAGCGAGAGAGAAGGGCCAGGGTGCCAGTGTCACTCCAAGGTCACATCGTCCTCCTCCTGGGCCCCACCTGGGCTTCAACAAGTGAGCATCTCGGGGACACTTAGTCAAGCCCTAGCAGCACCCAGTGGGGGCACCTGGGGCTGGACACACACCTGCAAAGGTGAACAGCAAGGACACGCTGAGCTGTTGGTTGATTCCAGAGAACCAGGCTCACAAGAGCCCTCCCGAGTCCTCATCTGACTTCCAGGTGAAACTGCGCCATGTAGGGCCGATTCCTGGGGACCCATACTTTAAGCCATGCTCCTTCATTGTCCCTGAGTGAGCTAAATGTACCTCAGTGCCACTGCCAGCCCTGGCAGCCTTAGCGTGCTCCTGTAAGCCCTGCCGCCTCCTCCTTTGAACCCAACCCGAAAGCCACGTCTGTCCAGGTTCTGACCCGCCGCCTGCACCAGGAGCCCGTGAGTGGTGGGTGGCCACATCCTGTGATTTCTCCGGTCCGGGCATAGCAGGAGCGCCCCACAGGATGACTTGGAGACACGGAACTGGGTGGGCCCTGGCAAGCAGCCCCAGCCCAGTAGGGATGCAGGCGCTTCCGAGGCATCCGTGTCCCCCAGGAACATGCAAGACAGGACACTTTTGTGGCTGTCACCCTGACCCAGCTGCCGCCTTTCTCCCCACATGCAGAACAAGATGGAAGGGCTTTAAGTCATGGCAAGAATTTTCTTTACATCTTCTCATATGAGAAGAGACAGAACTCGGAATTGATTGCCAAGCCCACATTAGCTACTCACTTTCAGAACCAGGCCGGGCAAACACCACAGCCCATCCACTTTCCTCTGCCAGGTGACACTGTGCTTGGGGACAGCTGTACAGGTGGGTGAGATCGTTCTGGGTGTGTTTAAAGGACAGAGGCAAGGGTTTTATTTGCAAATACCCCGGCTTCTTCTCTGCGTCTGGAGTCACATTGTAAGGCAGCAGTACGCGCAAAGACACACAGAAGCCGGGCTTAGACTGCCACCTAGTGGCTATTTGACTTCTTTGTGAAAGTGGGATTTTTGTTTTGCCGTGTTTTTGCTGAAAAGCCATGAAAATCCCTTGCAAAATGTACGCTAAGAAATGAAAAATGCTCCCTGAATTTTTTATGTGCGATCATGTAACAGAGAAATATAAACTAAAACTGTAGGATCACCAAAATTATTTTCTTACCAATGGGAAAATTTGATGTGCAGAGATTATATGAAGGATCATCAAAGGGGGAAAAAGCAAAACGAGAAGAAATTGATTCCTTTTCTGCCCGTCACTTCCCGAGAGATGCGAGGATAAGGCTTATTGTCAAGGACACAGACTGCAAACTAGGCTGCCTGGCCCCACAGTCAACCCCACCCCTGGCTGGCTGGTCTTGACTACGCTGCTTAACCTTTCTGAGCCACTTCCAGTCTATGAAGGGTGATATTAACACTTTGCACACAGGGCGGTTGAATGATGACTAAGATGATGACTGCTTGGAACCATGCTTCATAAGCACAGTGTCAACCTTAGCTAGGAGTAGGTGCCACGCTCCCTGTTTTGAATACAGACCTCAGGGTAATTAAAGTGACCACTTAAAGTCCAGTGTAAAGAATTTAACAGACATGGTAAGGCTGGATGCAGGGCCCCTGGAAGCATGTGCTGTGGTGAATGCTTGAACGCTTGAAGAGGAAAGGTAGAAAAGGAAGAGAAGTGGGCGAAGACCAGGGTGGGGAGTAGAGTCAACTCCCCTTTGATTTACTGATTCATCTACTAAACATCTGCTGTCTGAGTCATCCCTGTTATCTAAATTCAGCAGTTTGCAGTGGTCCACAAGGTCAAAGTCACTTTTCCAAACCAACCTGCCGCTTGCCGTGCACTTGGGGTGGGATGGCGGACACACAGGCACGTGGACTTTCTGGGTCAGCACGGTGCTCACCACCTTGCCCCTGACTGGACCACCTTGCCCAGCCCTGCACTCCTCAACCTGCTGGGCCCCGCTTCTCTCAGAACCTCACATACTGTACTAAGATGAGTAAGTCTCCTGTGCCAGATCGTTACAAGTGAGAGTGTCTCTTGCGATCGGGCTTACAGTGATGCCGGATTCACAAAAGGAACAGGGAAGCTGTCCACCACCAATCAGTTAAAACAGCTTCGATCGCATCTGGCCTGGCTCTCCTTTATCAGTGGTAGAGATTCAAACCCATTTCCTACTTACTTATGTTGCAACTAAAATTTTCAATTTTTAGGGAGTCAGTACACATTATCCTTAAGCTTCATAACTTAACAGATGGTGATACAGATCTTGTGATACAGGTTTTAATCCGGTCTTTTTACAGGACAACTCTTTTCTCTGTTAGACATCCGATAAAGATACTTATATCTAACTACTATAAAGACACTTGTCTATAACAGATACCTGTGGCTACACCCCATTGAATGCTGCCAGTTACTTGCCAAAGAGGGTAGGGATAAGCAAGAGGGAGAGGATGATAAATTTGGTTTATCTAAAACATCGTATTAGTAAATCTGCTGACATCCCTAAGAGCACGTCTCCCTTGGTGCGGTCCTCAGCGTGCGAATTAGCAGGGTAAGTTAGCGTGCTTTCAGTCCCTCACCCTGCCGTGCCGCTGCACAGGGCTCAGGCCCAAGAGGACCACACGGGCTTTGTGCTGGGCCTGGAGGTGCACACCTGTAATCTCTGCTGCTCAGGAGGCTGAGATAGGATTGGAACTTCAAGGTCAGCCCCGCACCAGTCCAGATCCCCCAGCCTTCTGGCACAGTCCCTTCAACCCTGCCGACGCAGACTTTCCAGCACCCACCACTGGCCCTTGGGCCTTTCGGGGGCGGATCCTTGATACAGGCTTGCATGAGACATTGCTGTGGGCTCTGGGCTTCCGGGTGGACTCACTGGGGACATCGCTGTAAGATCCAGATCCTCAGCAGGATTCTTCAGATCTCTAGCACATGGACAGATCTCTTGCAGTCTTTGCGTTTGACTTTTTGGGTGAGTTTATAAGACAGTCCTATAAATTGGTGTCCTGTATTAAATCTATTCCCTTGCAAATCACTAATACACATGCAATGTTAACAAATGCTTTCCTCTACGAAGGAAGGAAAAGGGGGAAAAAAATCAAAATATTACATGTACAGGCACAAAACTCTTATGATGAATAGGATCATTATATGTATTTAAAATGTGCCAATAAAATTTAAAGTTATTTTTCATAAAAACAGGTTTAATCTATAATTTACTATTTTAAAAATGAATATGAATCTAAAAAGAATCAGTACATTTAAAATACTTTCTAGTAGCTGTATACACACAATTTTAAAGGAACTGCATATTAATAAGACTCTGGACTCTAATAGGCAAGAATGCCATCTATCAGTTGCAAAATAATAACCACATCATTCCGCACAGTAGAAAAAAACTATCGGCTCCATACAACACTACTGATACCTATTTCTAAGTTCATTTTTCTTATATGAAGCAAGCAGATTCACAGTAAAAGGGTTAACAATGAAATAAAAACAATGATTTAAGATTCAGAAAAGTATTTCAACACCCAGACCCAATCTCTCTTGAATCTTAACTGGAAAAGAATAGAGCCTAACAGATCCATGGAGTTAAACTGCTATGTGCTGTTATTTCTCAGAATGGGACTAAATCAGAAACCTGTATCTCCAGACAACCACCTGCAAGAGGACTGGGTTAGACGACCTCTGAGGCCGGTGCTGCGACTCCATGGTGCGGAGCCTTACACGTGGGCCTGCAAGGCTTCACTTCTGCCTCGTGTTTATGCAGGCCAACGAAAAGCAACTGTGAGTTTTTACACTGAGGTTTTTAAACTGAAACGTCTCGACAGTTATTTTCCACGTGCCTGCTTTCTGGTGTGCTACTGTGTTCCAAATCTCCCTGCACTTTTCAAAAAGCCGGTGCCCTGACAGCCTATTTCCAGTGACTCTGGGTCTGCTGTGTGTGATGCAGGGAAGAACAAGCCTCCCACACCCAGGCAAATGCTCGCCGAATGCTCGCCGGACCCCTGCTGTCCTCTCCATCCACCTTTTCTCTTGTTTGCTAGGACGTTTTCGGTGATGGGCTCAGAAACCCAGCAAGCTTATGAGCAGGTTTGTACCACAGCACCCAAACAGTGGGTAACCAAGGCTCCAGGACGCCCGTGGGCGGTTTCACACTCCTTCTGGGTTCTATTTCAATCTCCTTATGATCTACTCAACTCTCCAAGTCAACTTTTTACAGATGACAGAAAGATTTAACTGTGGAGAGCTCTCACACCAACACTGGCCCTTCTGTTTCAGGGTTCGAAACCTTCCGCCAGTGAACACCCAACTCAGTCTGAGCCAAGTACACTCTGTCAGCAAAGGAGGTATCAACCTTGAGCAACAGGACCTGGAAGGATGGAGGACCTTCCCCAGAGAAAGGGACGCGGCATTTAAGAGGCCTCCTTGTATGCCAAAGAATTTATAGGAGAGTCACTTAATCACAAGACGGGCTTCATTTAAAACTACATGGGAGGCCTCCTTTCTTTCCATCTTATCCATCTAATTTGCATCTTATCCAACACTGTAAAAATCTCTTGAAAGCAATAAAGTAACAACTTCCAGGTTTCTTTTTAAAAATCAACACCATGCCAAGCACTCTACAAGGCACTTCACACAGATCACTGAGTCCTTCCTATTACCAGGTAAAGGTTTAGGAGTGTTTTAGATGTCGTCCCTGAGTATGCCTCTCATCACACAGTTCAATAAAAGTCGCACAGGTCTAGGACTTTTAATACTGTCATTTTACTATTTGTTTCTTTTGTCTGGGAAATTCAGAGTAATACAACTTTTATCACACTCTGAAGAGGCGTATGGCAAAGTTAATGAAGAATAACCAATAAAGACACAACTGGCAATACAATTCTTTTTTTATTCACCTTTTGAGGGACAGCATGCATTTGTTTTTTACTTTGTTTCTTTACAGCACCTGTAAACGAGTCAGTGAGTATACTATCTTGAGAGTCCATATTATATATTTATATATATATATATATATATAATATATATTATATTATATATATATATAATATGGACTCTCAAGAGTGCACATATAAGGTTTTTGGAATGTTACCACATCAACTGCATTACATAAGAGTTACTGAAGGCAAGTCAGTCTAAAACAAGGATAAAATTTTATAGCTAAAAATATTCATAGCAGCAACTTTTACAAGATGATTTTATCGAGTCATTGCACTTGGTCATTTTATTGCTACAGCGAAACAAGACCATTAAATTATAACACTTCTCATTTTTCTGATTTTGACTGATTGTCTCATTCTGCTCATACATTTCAAGTTTAAATGCAAGCATAAAATGTTTCTCAAAAAAAAAAAAAAGCTTCTCAAAAAAAATCTACAAAGCACTTGGATTTTTTCCTTCCTGTGATCACACTAAGAAGCATAAAAAGAGCAATCTGTTACACGAGGCCCATTCTCTCTGTGCATCTTCAGACTTCAAAGTTCTGTGAAATTCTGTAGAGGTAACAGCTTTATAATAAAACAAAAGCATAGTGGTCACAAACACACCCCAAACAGAAAAATGACAAAAAACTAAAGTACAATTAGGAAATTAGTACTATTATGTGTTTCAAAGAATAGCAAACCTGAACTGTACATTCTCTAAAACTTTGGCAATGACAGATTCCATGCTGGTTACCTTTAGTCTGTTATTTACACTCACATGTAGGAACAAAACAAACGACTCACCCCCAGTAAAGGCCATCATTATTTTGTGATATGAACTTTAGGAACAGTAACAGAAGTTCTCTTATCAACAGCAAATACTGGTAAATTGCTATATTAAAAGAATCATTTTTCCCTTTCAATCTGAGTGTGTCTGGTTTGCTTTACATTTTTATAAAGGGCAGAAAAATAAACACACAGAACTTTAATAACATCTATTCTGACTGAAGAGCGGGCAACAAGAGCTTGTATTTCAGTACTCACTACCACCTTGGTTTCATGTAGTACTGGGAGAAAAAAAAAGCCAAAACTCTGCTGGAACCTTCCCTCACCACAGTATTAGGTGGGGAAGGCTAACTTGACAGATCTTCCAGTAAGAGAGATGGAGGGTGATTTATAGGATGAAGTCTTTTTATTTTTTCCTGAGGACTATCATTAAAAGAAGATCTAATTTCTCTAACAAGATGGAAATGACTCAGTCGATCATTTAAAAATAAAACAGGAGAGAATAATTTTATTCAGTAGTGATCTCATTAGAGGAGTCCCCAAACTATAAATAGTTAAAATGTACATACTCTATGCACAATTAGTTTTCTTTCAAAATCCAACAGTGGTAAATTACACAGTAAGTAATCGGGTATAGGCATTTCCATTATTTTCTACTTTAATTCTCTTTTATTTGAAATACGACAAAATTTCATTTACCCAAAATTTCTGTATTTTAAGATTAAAATGTAAAGGCGAAATATTGGTTTGGTGGCTTAAAACAAAGAAAAAATGAAAGCATGATAACTGGTATTCAAAACCTAAAACTCATTTGCTGTGGCACAGCTTAAAACTTGTTTTGTGAATAATGAAATTTCAAATTTTTGCATTTGTAATAAACACATGTTTTTAGACATAGCACTACAGATTGGAAATTCATTAAATACACCCATGAAGATGTCTTTTCTTTTTTTTTTTTATTTGGGTGCTGAAGATCGAACCCACGGCCTTGCACTTGCCAAGCAAGTGCTCTGCCATTTGAGCTAAATCTTCAATCCTGAAGACATCTTAATACCGTCAATTTTATTTGGTTTAATAAGCTGTAATGATATATAACCTTCTTTCTAAAATTCTTACCTAAGTAACAGTCCAAAATCTCTCCAAGAGTTAGTTTGGGGTATCAGCTAACCTACATGCTCTGAAACCTGAGTACCCAACACGGTGCCGACCACCCAACACAGAACCTCACGTGAGGCTCTGAGGGCCGGAGTCTGCCTCCCTAACATCGCTGTCATGAAGACCAGGAGAAACAACATGGAAGGCGCACAGAGACCCTCACACCAGACGGTGAGACTGTCAGATGAGCAGGAAAGCCCACCGCTGAGGCTGCTGTTGGCACAGTCCACGTGTGCTGCAGTTTCTAGGCACAGGGAAAGGGTTAAATGAACATTTTCAGATTCCTTAGATCTAATGAATTTAAAATAAAGTTCATATTTTCCCAAATATGTTTAACAATCTATTTTAATCAAATTCCTTTCATGAATCCTACAGTGCAAGCAATAAAAAAACCACTCTAAAAGTTGAAGTTATTTTTATTATATCATTAGTTATTACTATATGCTTGGGTGAATAATCTGGTTTGTAACTAGAAAACTCCTACTTCATCACCCAAAATATAAACAGCACTGCAGACAAACAGGCACAACAGTGTCATCCTGGATAAGAAGCTTGAAGTAAATATATATATATATATATATATATATATGTGTATATATATACACACAGTTTTTATCCCTTACGTATCATGGGGAAAGTAGTGACTATAGTTACTATAAAGCTAATTTGTCCTTCTCAGATAGTTTATCTTACAGATTATTTGGAAAGATACCACCATATTTATAGTATAGATCTCTTTAAAAATAATACAAGTTTCAATAAAAAAACTATTATGAATTTTCTTTCCTTTTTATACAGACTCAGTAGTATTTTCAAGCAAACAAACAAAAATGTTTGCAACCTCAGCACAGTAAGAAATAAGGCCTCTTTTTATCTCTTATTGGCAAAACAAAATATATATATAAAATTTTACCCTCGCCTTTTTTAATAGATATTATAGTTCATCTACTTGTATTTATTTATCACAACACCAGCATTTGATGTTTTTAAGTCCAAGTCCGTTAAATTCATAGTGTTACTTCTGAATCCTCGGAATGTTAACACGCTGGGTCCACTCTGTCTCAAGAAGATATCACGGCTTTTTTTAGCTTCTCTATTTCCACCTAAAATACAAAAACATCAATTGGGCAACAAATGAAGTATCTTTAGTAAAGTTTCTTCATTTCAGCCTATGTCGTTAACATGTGATCATACTTTTAAGCCTCTAGGTTTTGATTTCCAGATCTAAAATCCAACCTCCCATGGGGTCATACGGCTGTGGAATGAAGGTTCAACAGCAGGAAAACATCCCAATGCAAGGTCCTAATGGCAGATAACAAGAAAAAAGCTACTGCAGTTCTTTCAGCCAGAACAACGTTAACAAGAATGCAAGCATTTAAAATAAGGATTGCAAGAAAATCAGTCCTGTGAAGAACAAGGGCACCTTGGAAACCAAATTAAGAAAGTGGGGAGTGTCCGGCTCACTGGTACAGCGCTTGTCTAGCAGCCACAAAGCTCTGAGTTTGAACACCAGCACCCCAAAAAACAGAAAAAAAAAAAAAAAGGTAGATAGGTACATGCATCCAATTCATCAGAGGGGGCAGTACAAAACAGAGAAGGGAATAAAGGACCAGTGCAGCTTTATGCTCTTCACTCATCTATGTGACAGTAATTCAATCACATAACTTCACCTGGTTCAAATTTCTCATCTGTAAATAGTAGGCACTATGTTAAATTATCTTTAAAGCCTTGGAATATACCTAGATTTAGCAATCTGATGGAAGCATTTCTACCCATAAGAGAAGGCATCCTTCCTGTAATAGAAATTCACAAATTAAGGAACTTTTTTAAAAAGGAAATTTTCACAACCACCAGAGAGAACGATTTCATTTTCACATACTACAAATGAAATGGTTGCAGCTGAAGACATTAAACAGCATACCATGATGCCACACGAGCACCTGGCACAGGGTAGTAGGAAGGTCTAGGTCAGTGGTGACGAACCTATGGCACGTGTGCCCTCTCTGTCAGCATATGAGCCAAGTCGCCCCAGCAGCCAAGTATCAAGTAACAGTTGTTTTTTCTGAACTAAAACCTCACTATTCAAGTTTTATTGCAGTGTTGGCACTCTGCGATAAATACAAGTGGGTTTTGGGTTGCAGTTTGGGTGCTCAGTCTCCAACAGGTTCGCCATCACTGGGGCAAAGCCCAGCTTCTGCACTGACTCTCTTCCTAGTTCAGAGCACCATCACTGTAAAGATCTTTGACCTTTCACTGCGTGCACAATGTGCAGTCCTCGCTTTCTCCGCTCCCCTTAGTAACGCACATATGCACATGACAAACCCTTCATTATTAAATCAGGAGGGATTTGACACAGTCAGAAAGTGTAATTCTGATACACTTACAATCTCCTCCGGAATTCTACACACCCATGAGTGGCTTATTAGTTTCAGGATCTCTCTGATACTCTTTTAATATGATTATAAACTAAATGTTTTAGCAGCACTGGATTGGAACAAGCCTTGGGACTGTTTTCAACCTTCACTCAGATTAAAATATCTTTAAATCAAACACCTGATATGCTATTACTGTGTTTTTTTCCAAAGATACATTAACCAATCACACCAATTTTATTTTGCCTTTTTTTGAGACAGGGTCTTGCTACGTAGCTCAGGCTGGCCTCGAACTCACAATCCTCCTCTGCCTCCCTCGGCCTCCTGAGAACTGGGATTACAGCTGTGTGTCACCAGGCCTAGCAGCAGTAATACCAATTTCAATGGGCAAGGATGCAGTAAGTAAAAAAAAAAAAAAAAAAAGCTGAAACAAGAAGTAAAGAGCAGGAAGAATAACCCTGCACACAAAGTTAGTAATATTCCTTACAAATTTCAATTTCCGACAAATATAGTCATGAGGCAAATACTTACATTGCTACTCTTTCTTCTAGCAATGTTCATTATTCATTTTTAGTCATCTATTATCACTGCCCAGTATAATTTAATACTGTGCAATGCTAACACTCTACTTCAAAGTACTACTTTTAATCTTTAGGAAACATTATTTCTCTTTTAACTACATGATCCTAAAACTTTAATGCACTATGTGTATTTTTACAAATACAGGGGTCAAATTTTGCCCATTAGTAGAAAAAGAATACAAATTAGTAGGCTGCCAATAGCTATGTGGGAAAAATGAGAGTCTCCAAAGAAAGAGTAATTCATTTGACTTCTGACCTAATTTTCATGATAAACGAAATCATATATTCAAACTTAATACTACTAGTTCCTATTGCATATCATTTTCATGTATGAATATGAATGTGTATGTATAAAACATTAAAAAGTCTAGAAACATTTAAATTTCTCAATTTTTACCAAGTAGCATACTGGGAATTTAAGATACATTTTAAATATGTATCTTCCAACGCTCACTATTCAATTTATTAGCTGCTATCTGATATGCATGAGGAGCTATGCTAAGAGCTACAGCAAGGATGAAGTAGACACAATCTCACTGCAAACTTTCCTGCAAACTAAAAACGGGGCAAAATACAAAGAAAGCAGTGAGAAGGCAGAAAATTCTTACTTATACATCTCTATAAAAACTAGAAGACGTGGCCAGGCATGGTAACACATGCCTGTAATCCTACCACTCAGGAGGCTGAGGCAGGAAGACTGCCACGAGTTCAAGGACCCCGTCTCAAAAAAAAAAAAAATATTAGAAGACATGAATTTGAGAGAAAACTAAAGCTATGTTAATCAGAAGAAGAGTACTACCAATCTAATGAATATGATTCTTGGAGTCAGTCATAGAAGTGGGCACTGGAAGATAAGGCAAAGACAATGCAGGAAATACAGGAAGAGAAACTCTAGAGGTAGTCACTGTTCAGGCACAAGACAAGTGTGGCAAGTGGGGACAGAAAGACCAGAGAGGACCAGAACAATGTAATAACTCACATAACCAGGCTGAGGAGTCTGAACTTTATTCACAAAGGAATACAAAACTCTTGAAAATACCTGAGCCAGGAGAGATTAATCTAAGAATGAAACTCAAAAAAGCCAAGCATAAAACAAAGAACATCTGGGGAAAAAAAAGAAGAGATAGTGTGAATGAACAGAAGAAAGAAAGAAAGAGACAGAGAGAGAGAGAAGGGAAGGAAGGAAAGGAAAGAGAGGAAGGAAGGAAGGAAGGAAGGAAGGAAGGAAGGAAGGAAGGAAAAAAGAAGAGACAGCGTGAATGAACAGATAAAAGCTAAGAGACAAAGTGAACAGGATTGAAAGGGAATGGAGTTAGAAGAGACCAGAAGTACCAGCTCTGGGTGACTAGAAGGGTAACAGACACCTTCAATAGGAAGAGGTTAGAGGGAGACGCACCAGGGCTCACCACAAGAGCCCCTGGGTGCCAATGAACTCAGGAGGAGCACACAGAGAGAAGGGCATGGGGGCAGCAGAGACAGAACATTACATTCAGGTTACAAGAAAGAAAAGGGAAGAGAAGCCGGAGACGGAGAATGTAGCATCGCCTACATATGACAAACGTCTATGAAAAGCTGCAGAAGGGGCTGGGGATTTAGCTCAGCGGTTAGAGTGCTTGCCTTGCAAGCACAAGGCCCTGAGTTCGATCCCCAGCACCCAAAAAAAAAAAAAAAAAAAAGCTGCAGAAGGTGGAGTTGGGACTTTGGGGCAGCAGCCTGAAGCCTAATTTCAAATGCAAAAGGTTAAAGACTGAACTGAATTATTCGGAAGTCAAACAATAACAAATGCTGGCGGGGCTGTGGTGAAAAGGGAACCCTCCTACACTGTTGGTGGGAACGCAAACTAGTACAACCATTATGGAAATCAGTATGGAGATTTCTCAAGAGTCTGAAAGTAGAAATCCCATACGACCCAGCCATTCCCCTACTAGATATCTTTCTGAAGAGCTTAAAACATCATACTACAGAGATACTTGCACAACAATGTTTATAGCAGCACAGTTTGTAATAGCTAAATTCTGGAAGCAACCTGTATACCCCTCACTAGATAGCTGGATAAACAAAATGTGGTATCTATACATAATGGAATACTATTCAGCTATAAAAAATGACGGTGAGTCATTTGTAGGAAAATGGATGGACCTGGAAAATATAATGTTGAGGGAAACAAACCAGACTCACAAGCTGGAGTATCGTATGGTATCCCTCATTTAGTGAGGTAAAATACAAACAAAAGTAAAGGGTAAACAATGGATACAAAAAAGCGAAGTGTTAGATATAAGCTAATAGACATAGGGTTCAAGGGAACAAGAAGGAAAAGGGGGAGGGGAATGGGAATCCAGAGGAATAATGATATCTTAAAAATAAGAACCTAATAATCAGTGACACGTACACTGGGCACTATAGTAACTTTATGTAGTTGTGACTTACTGCTTCATTTATGTGCTTGTTTACACTGCTCACTGTCATAAGCAAAAGGCACACTGTATTGTGGTCTGTAAGCTTGTGTAATGGCCTATAAGTATGTGTACATTTTCATAAATTTTAATAAAAATCTAAAAAAAAAACCAAAAACCACAAAACTACTTAACCGTAGTTAACTACTCAAACTCCCTTAGGCAGTTAAATTTAACTATGTATATAGGCAGACACCAAATTTGAAACACAATATGGTTTTCTTACTATTTTCAGAGACTCAAATGTGGGCATTTTTTGATGTATGGATGGAAGATTTTTTTGTTTGGGGTAGCAAATTAACCCCAAATGAAAAGACAAAACAACTAAAGTAGATCAAGAGGGCAGAGAGATGGGAAAGATGGCTTTTGTTTCTCAAAGAGAAGAAACTGAATATTTTCATATAAAAGCAATAAAGGGGCCCCTCCTAAAATAACTTGTTAGATATGAGAGTAAAAACAGAGCTTTGGTAATTCGCCAAGTATCTTCACATATATTATCTCAATATCAAAAACTAAGGATTACCCAGGTTAAGTGACTTCTCCAAGTCCACACAGTATAACAATTCCTATGAGCAAAGACTAACATCTGGCTACTTCTGGCACAAATGTTAAAAAAACTTCAGCTTCACTGCTGCTACTTACCCCATCTAAACCCTGGTTTTCTCACCTTTATAACTGAAACAAGAATCTTTATGGGATAATGGACACACAGTTGAGAGCTAAAGACAGTTATGACTACACATCATAGCACAGGCTCCAGTGCTGCACCCCAGTCCCAGCCTATCTCTTTGTTCTGTGACAAGCAAAGCCATAAGGCAAGATCAAAGGAGAGGGCACCCATGCTTCGGCAGGGAACAGGAGGGGCCTCTGAAAGAGACAGAACACAATTTTCTGCTATATAAAAAAGGAAGAACACAAATGGAGACAAAAATGAATGAAGAGAAAAAGAAAATTAAGGAACAAAACAGAACTCAGTGAAATTGCCAGTCATCAGGAAAGAATGAAGACGAAGTCACTGCTCAGAGAGAAATGGAAGGCAGGGCCTATGAGGGAGGGCAGGACAGGGAAAAGGGAGAGAAAAATGTTAATATTAACTGCAGGAAAAAAGACAACTACAGCTCAAAGAACTAGACACTCTTAAGAGGCCACAGCCATATTTATCTTACAGTTAAGCACCTTATGATTCACACACTGCCTAGGAGAGTTAAGTGTTCGAAGTCTTGAATCGAGGGAAGGTGACATGAGTCGACAAGAGCCTGATGAAATGCCGCCGCACAGGGCACATCTGACCGAAGCAGGACGGCACACCACAGTGGAAGCAGTCCCACAGCTGGGAGCACACGCTGTCTAAAAGGCTCAATGCTGGGGGAAATTAATTACCTCTAGACTGCTTCTCAGTGCTTTTTCTTCTTCCAAATCTTTTCTCAGTTTTTCCAGTTCTTTCCTAAATATAAAGTATGGATTATTATTAAGTCCTTCAATTTGGTATACATGCACAAGGGAACATTATTTAACCATGAAGAATAAAATTGTGTCATTTACAGGAAAACAGATGGAATCGGAGATCACCATATTAAGCAAAATCAGCCAGACTCGGAAAGACTCATGCCCCGTGTTTTCCTGTGAAGTAGGGGCAATGACGTAGAAGGCAAGCTGTCACCTATCAAGAGGAGCGGATGAGGGAAGGTAATGGGCGGTGTACACAATCAAAACATGTTATGTGTACGTATGAAAATACCACGATAAAACCTTATATTCTACATAATTAATAGGCGCTAATAAAAAAAATTTTAAAAACAGCACACTGGTATTGAAAGTATGAAACAACAAAATCCTCAAATCAGTAGAGTTCTCTAACTGGTACATGGGTGATGCTCAATACTTACAAAAGAACTTATTGTTTCTAATATGTATACTGCACAATCTCTGAAAAAAATTCACAACAATAAACTGAAGGACTCGTGAAAGACCTATTAAGTATCAGATGACAAATTCTATAACTGTAATACACATATAATATTGCAGATAATATACATATAATGTATGTAATATACACTTAGTTATTCAAGATACATTCTTTTGTTTCTAAGAAACATTTGTAAAACTGTCCAACAGACTACAAATATCTCAAGTGGATAATTTCAGTATTGTTTTTTAGAAAGAATCCTAGGCCAACTGTCTTAGTTACTGTTCTCTCACTGCTGAGACAAAATACCCGACCACCCAAAGCTTAAGGGGGAAAGGTTTATTTAGCTCACAATTTGTAGAAGTTTCAGTCCACAATCAGCGGTATCCAAGGCAGGGTGACCTGGCAGACAGGCAGAAGGCAGCAAGGAAGCAAGGCAAGCAAAAGGGGACCTAAGCAGCCTCTTTCTGCATCTTATATCTTATCCAGCTGCCAGGATTAGAGTGGTGCCAAACCAATTAGTGGACTGATTTAGTAAGCACACGCCCTTAATCCCAGCATCACACACCCTAGGTTCGGCCACCTCTGAAAAAGCCCCACCTATGACCTCATAAAGTTTTGGAGGGACATTTTTTAGGCACAAACCATAACACCAATGAATAATTGATGAAGAAATGGTTAACATTACGCTGAATTCTATATCTTATTTCAAGAGGGGCTGGGAATTTAGCTCAGTGGCAGAGCACTTACTTGCCTAACAAGCGCAAGGCCCTGAGTTCACTCCCAGCACCACAAAAACAAAAACAAAAACAAAAAACTATCTTATTCCAAAAAATCCTTTCAGAGGGGAAAGTGACATGAAAGGAGAGCACCCTCGCCCTCAGTTTAGTCAGAGGGACTGCTGTTCTCTGATCTGTATACCTATCAGGCTGCTGCAGGATTATGCTTAAACATCAAGTCTTAAAATTCAAAAACCACTAGTTACAGAAAAGAGCTCTGAAAAAATAGAGGCTATGAGGATGAATTTTAACTCTATCATTTAAGGACTATGTAATTCTAAGCAAATAGGCTTATTTCTCCAAAACTGTATTTCTTCATTTAAAAGGGTGAGGGCAACAGTAGGGAATCTTTTAAATTCATTTTAGCTCTAAGAGCCCCTAACTCTCAATTAGGTATGACTCACTCTATCCCATACCAAAAATTTTCAGAGTTAAAGGCTTTAGAGGTCACCTATTTCAAGCATTTCACAAATACTCAATTTAACCACAGACTAGACAGTGACCAAACTCCTTTACGTAGTTAAATTTGACTATGTGTATAGTCAGGCACCAAATCTAAAACACAATGTAGTTTTCTTACTATTTTCAAGACTAAATACTTTGTCAGACCAAAACATTTCTAACCTAAACACATAGCTATGTACATACATTTTCTAAAATTGAGCTACTGGAACAAGTTTTCCAATCCAAGTTTTTTGTCAAATTCAATGTTAAAGAAAATTTCTTTGAAAACATACTTGTTCCTACCACAGACTGGCCAAGTACACCTTCATGGCAGAGTGTGAAAGAATTCTTGACGCTTGTGCTAAACAGCACTCACAGGAGAAAACAGGGCTACCTACCCATGATCCTTTTTCAGTGCTTCAACAACACACACCAATTCAACAATCTGAGCTCGGAGTTCATCCACAGCATTTTTTTTCCCATCCTCTGTTTCCACTTTAGCTCTGACTTCTAATGGAGTGAGGGAAGCAGCTGTACCAGCTTGAGAAGCACTTGAAGGTGTTGAAAGGTGCACAGAGGTCTGAAAATGTAATAAGGTTTTTTCTGGTTTTATTTGTATTTATCATATTTAAGTCCAAAAGATTTTATATTATAACAAGATAAACAATATATACAAATTAAGTTTCCCTAATCTGAAAATTGGAAATCAAAAATGCTCAAAAATCTAAAACTTTCTGAGCAGCAACATGAAGCCCCAAGTAGAAACTCCCATGCCTGACCCCATGTAAAATGTGGGCAAACTAAAAACACTGTACACCATTACCTTCAAGCTATACAGAGAAGGAATATATGAAACAAATGGATTTTGTGGTTACTCTTGGATTCCATCCCCAAGATAAACTCAGTGTGTATATGCAAATATACTTTAAAATCCCACAAAATCTGAAATCTGAAAGACTTCTGGTCCCAAGCATTTCAAGTAAGGGCTACTTAACCTGTACATCAAAACAAACGGAGAATTTGGAAACTCAAAAAGTAGTCTGATTGCTTCTTAGCCTTTTGGCTCAGATCACAAAGTAGTCTGATGTTCATAACTGGAAAAACCACCAGACAATTAAAGAACAAATCTGCAATCAGTAGCATGAAAAATGTCAATGGCTTTATTTTTTTAAAAGGAACAAAGAAAAAAAAAGTCTACCAGATTTATTTTATGGACGGTTTGCCTAGTGGAGTATCTATCATGAAGAATTTAATGAATTCATGGAAGAGGCATTAAAATGAGTCCATAGCCTGCAACCTTCTCAGTGTCTTACTAAGATAACAGTCATTTTCATAGAACTGCAACAGACTGCTGACAGCTTAGAGAATCAAACTGAGTACATTTAATAAACTGGAAAAGTAACCAAATTTCCTGGAATGAAACGGAAGACTAATTTAGTAAGAAACATGATCTCCCTAAGTACAAGGGATGATCAAAATATATAGTGAATGTTTAAATTAGAAACAATTTATTGCATTAAGACACATGGCATTAACTCCCCTCAAGAAACTCCCCTTCAATTTGAACACACAAAGCCCATTATTCTTGCCATTCTGAAGTAGGTGAGACTCCTCTTTGTGAGGGGTTCAGTTAAACGTTATGTGTACTAATTAACTTCAGAGTCAGATACACAGACCTATGTCTTCAAAACTATGAAACATGTCATATACTACTCATTTAAAATAATATAAGGTCTTCTAAAACAGATCTGAAGAGAACAATGTGACTTAAGTTTATGAATTCAATTTCTCAGCAGGAATTACCTTATTCCCCCATTTCCAACTAAGATATTTCCAATTATCTTACTTCTTTGTGATGTTCACAAATAATCCCAGAAACTATAGAAATCTTTGTGCACAATTCATCTTACCTTGGGAGAGTAGCACGAATCCTTTTTGAACTCAGACGACTTCAGGTTGGCACTATCGTCTTCTTTTGGTAACTTCAAGGTTTTTTCTGGGCTATGAGTTGGCTAAATGATTTTTTAGAAATCAAGAGACAGCAAAGACCAAAGAAGGAAACTGTAGTGAGAATGTGGATGATAAAGCAAGTAAGTTTTATCACTGATTTCAGCTACCACTACTCCTGATACTCCATTACTGTTAACAGGATGTTCTATTATTTCAAACTGAATAACATAGTTATATATTTTTTGTTTTTCATATTTGTGTATCTTGAAGGCAAAAATAACTAGCTTAACAGCAACAAAAATTTTCTCCACTTAGGTAACTTAAAAGCCCCCTAATGCATTAAGAGTTAATATGGCAACATTAAAGTATGACCCATATTTCAGCCAATGAATAGAAATCAAGAAAAGAAGCTACTGACTTAGGTACCAGCACAAGTACTACAAAAATACTGACGAGTTCGGGAGAAAGTAAGTTCTCATTTTTACTAAAGTGAGCAGCTACAACTCAGTTTAATCATCACTGCTGAAGAGATTAAACGGGCTTCTCAGGCCAACCCTTTAGTGCCGATCCCGTAAGCCTCTGCTCCAGGCCTGTGTTGAAATGAGTGTCTGTCCCTCTAGATTCTCCTAAATGCCAGCCTTTGCCATGTTGTGAGTACAACAGCTGCCTTCATTTTCAGACCCAGGCATGGCTCCGAGCCCTCTCGCTCTCCTCTTGCTGGGTCTTCTTCTGTGCTTTCCCACAGTAACTCACAGAATGTCCACCATTGAAGCGGCCAGGCAGCCTTCGTCCAGGCATCTTCGGTCTGTTTGCAGTGAGATGGAGCAAGTTCTCGGAGGAGGCTATGTCATCAAAATTTCCAATATCTAGAGAATAGAAATAAACATTATCTACTAAGAGATAACTGTATCTTTTAAAATGCAAAAAAATAATATTTCTGGCTTTTGAACAAACTATAAATTAAAAGACTATCACTACTGTGAAGGGCTCACAAGTTGACCTGTGCTTTCATATGCATTTGGAAAACAACGCTCACCCTTAAAAAAAGTCCTATTCACTTGAAACATTTTATAGCACAAGACTTTTGCGGAAGGGTTGTGGTTCCAATAAAGACTTAGACCTCAACAAAAATTTATTGAAAGATGATTCTGCACTATAAATTGTAGCAGAATTTAAAAAACTATGCTAAATTCTTGCTTATTACAATCTACTTAAACTACTAATCAATTACAACATAGCCGAAGATTTCCAAGTAAAGTGTGTTTTAAACTTCAAGTGGTGGACTAACATTCACATCTGAAAAAGTCAACTACATTTAGCACACTGCTGCTTCCTATTCTCAGTGTAAAGGGAAAGCACAGCATCATGTGCCTTTATGTGTGCAAGAGATGTCACAGAACACACACTGCTCGGATTTCCCTGCACCTCTGTGCTTAGACATCATCATGTTTCAAAATCATAAGACGGTTACAAAGTGAAGGCAAATCAGATACCAAGGAAAATGGTGCAGACATCATTAATTTGCTTCCCTCTCATCAAAGGCTGGTTTATCTTAGACCTAATAATTTGGATTTAAGGACAAATCTATGTAATTCACACTCTGTAACAATGAGGTCTTACATGAGGTTTTATACACGGCCCTGCCTTGGGCTAGATGCAGACACTCTTGCTACAGGAACTTCCAGAACTCTGAGGTCAGATATTTACATGACACAGAACCCTCTCAGTAAATTCTTGTCCATGTAAGCTTCCTGCAGCCCTCACTGTGAAGCAGGAATATTAGCCACAGCTAAATCCTTCCACACGCCAACACCTTTCTTCTAATCTTCTAGGCCAGTATTCATTCTTCATATCGCCATTTGCCCAGATGGGTGTAACACCTAGATACTTGTCTGTCCCAACTCAGTGGGCTGTTGTTCCTTAAAAGAGACCTCAAGATACTGAGCATGGTACTGCACACCTGCAATCCCAGCACACTGATAGGGTGAGGTAGGATGATCACAAGCTCAAACCCAGCCTGGGAAGCTTAGGAAGACCTCACCTCAAAACTGAAAAAGGGCTGGGGAAGTAGCTCAGTGCAAAGGCACTTGGTTCATCCCCAGTACTAAGGATATTTCTCACTGTCAGTCTCAAAGTTTATTCAACAAATTTCACATTCAAAGTAATTCACAGAATTTTGTTTAATGGATGGCAGACACTAAGTTAAGGCAGAAAAAGAGGTATTACTGTTTGGTAATATGTGTTTCATAATGAGTTGAAAGCATTGGTTAACTATTAATTTTTTTCCCATAGATTAACTTGTGTGTTCTCTCTTGGATTAAACCACTAAACGACTACATGAGAATGCTCTAATATGTTTACTTTTTAAGTGTTTTCATAATTATCTACAACTATAAAATATAACACAGCACAATAAGAAATAAATGTGACTACAGTAGCAGTGCATTATATAATCTTAAAGAAGCTGATTTTGGCAGGGGGGAATTTTTGAGACAAGGTCTCACTATGTAGTTCAGGTTGGTCTTAAACTTATTATTGAGATCTTGTTGATCCTCCTGCCTCAGCCTCCCAAGTTTTGGATTACAGCCGTGTACCATTACGCCCAGCTAAGAGGCTGAATTTAAATATGTATTTAAGTACACATCGTTCTATCTGCAAACACCTTAAAGAAAACAGTCAGCATTTAAAAGATATATTGAAAATATCTTGTAGTTCCAAGGGTTAAAAATTGCTTTTTACACTCATGAATAAACTAATAAACCTATTAAAAAAACACTTTGAAAAGTAAAAACCAATTGTTTTAACCTATAGAGATTATTTTCAAATGCATATTAAAGCAACTTGCAGAAAGAAAAAGAAGCAAACAGAAAAACATGAAAGAAACTAAAAGAAACTGAAACAGTGAATAAAATGTAGATTTACAAAATACACCATGTTCATGTAAATGCCTTCTGTATGTCCAGTTTGGGGCCACAAACACCATGACAAAATTTTACCATTCTAAAACTCTCTCAGGTTCTCCATTTAAGCCATGAGGTTAGTCAAGCGGGACAGTGCACAATCTGAATTCAGGAGAGTTCTGAATGCTTCTAAAGTTACCCGAGCGTGGTAACAACAGGTTTGCACTATAGTGTGGCGTAAGAGGAGTGACAAGCACTTAAATCTTGCAATCACATCTGTCACTTTGCTGGCCACGTATACTTCTGTGTATTGCTATGAAGACATGGAATTTTTTTTAACCCAAGTAAAATACCCAATTTTGGGAGAAAATAATCTCATTTTTATGCTTGCCAATTTAAAAAAAATCTTTTATCAAAAGAATATTTTGAAGTATAAATAGTTAAATTTTCCAAAATGAACTTTCTTTTCTTTTAAAATGGAAAACCAAAAGGGTTAGAACAAATAGACAGACAAACATGTACATTTTTGGTAAAATTACAAAGAAAAAAAATCAGTGTGCACCACCTATTTATACTGAATATACTATTTTGACTTCTTTTATAAATTATTATCTTACCAAAATGGAGAAGGGTAGGATAATTTCCTGACACGTAAGAAGGGAAACATGGCAAACAGGCTAGGAAACAAAATCTGGAAAGAAAAGTCAAGGATAGGAATGTCTAGAAAAAAGACTAAACCAAAAAAATTATTTTACAAAGCAGGAAAAAGGAACAGTTCTAGAAAGTATAGAAGCATTTCAATGTTTACCAGAGCTACTGCAGGTTATCTAAACACACACAAGATACATAGTGATTTTAGATTTATTCCTTTGTCTTTCCAAAAGGAAAAATTAATACTAGTATTATATTGAATATGTATTGAACTAGAAAGAAACCTTGTTTTATCACTCACTGAGCAACACCAAGACGGTCTCTCAAAGCACAGCTTAGCACTTTAAGAGACCACAATTATAATCAACATAGTAACATCTTGTAATGTACTTGTAACTAAAATTAAACCACTTGTAGTCAAGTGCTAGTAGTCAGTGTATGACAGTAATTACAACAAAGGAGTAAATTTCAATCCTAATAAATCATAAAATTAAAATATACCAAAAATTTTTAAATATCTCACAATGAAAATTCAATTCAATACAACCTTTAAAATATCTCATACATACTGTACATAAAAATCCAATGTCTTATGATACTCTATAATA
>PVJO010011809.1:0-58160 GCA_004026905.1 Hystrix cristata
TTCTTTCTTTCTAGTACTCCTCTCCTCTGCACACCATCCTCCTTTTATATAATATCTATTACACCTCTTTGTCTTTATTTACAGTTATGGTTTCTCATATCAGAGAAACAATTTGATGTGTACTCATGAGTGTCTGATTTATTTCACTTAAAAGTATGTTCTCAAGGAACATCCATTTATATACGAATGACTCTAGTTTCTACATAATGGAGTACTACACTGCCATAAAAAAGGATAAACTAGAGTCATTCATTCTAAATTTTAAACAATACAAGAATTTCAAACCACTCAATAAATGCATTAATACACAAACTGAATGAAACAATAAACTGTCAGTGTTGCCTTGAAACAAATTTAGCACACTGGAGCTTTAGAAATCGTAAGCACATCTAGTTTTGATATAAAAAATAACAATCTCCACCCATATTATGGAACCAAAAAATCTTGCTTAATGAAGGACCAGACTCTCAGTTTTAACAGAAAAAATTTTAATGGCTTTTCATTTTGTAATAGTGAAAACTTATGGACCAAAAATTTCCACCTTATGGGCATTTCAGAGTATTGAATTTTAGAGCTTTTTAGCCTCTTTAAAATAAAATTGCCTGGTCTTACACCTAAGTAAAATGATAGTGATGAGGACATATAATGATGCATCTTTTATGTTTGCTGCATTAATGTGGCTTTAGACAATGTTTATGTTTGTTTATGTATGTTTATTCTAAAATAACTGATTTCAGTATTTTTTGATAAATTGCTTTTGTGGGTACCAATTCCAGTATTACAATAAGGACAGTTTAATTCTATCCCTTTTATTAGGTATTTCACAAAAACTACTGACTCGTAACTAATGACACACTTACTGTTTTTCAGTCTTAAAGATATTTTCATAAATGTATATTCTTAATATAATCTCATTTACACTTACTTTCAGAAATATAAATAAAACAGACTGGATACATGGAAATATTTAGTACTAAATCCTATTGCTTTAGTCCCTGTAAATTTTAGTAACATTGTCATTAAATCAATTATGTCCTAGTGCAAACTACCCATGGTAGAAGAATGTATGCAGTTAGCTGAGACAGCCCAGGCAGATGGCAATGTGTTTGAAACTATAAAATATTACTTACTAAGTCAAGAACCTGAAAAAGCTCTTCCTATTGGTATTGACTTTGTCAAAGGTAAGTTTCAGGTTGGTAATATAATTTTTAAATCTACTCCTCTTAAATTTATTTCCTCTTTCATTTATCTTGATGATCAGTCTTCAAATGAAGCACTAGTTATCCTAAATTTAAGAAATTACTATTGGGAAATATGGCATCGCTTCTGATTGTATGGTACGGGCACCTGAGAGGCAGGGAATAGAAAAATAGTTCTATTATAGAAAATAAAAAGATATGACTGACTGGTATGGCATTAAATATATAAGTTAAGAATTGGCTAAATATATTTTAATACTTATATGAGAATCTTGTATTTTCCCAGAATGCATCAGTAATTCAAATTGGACCTTGGATACCATTTACCCTATTCTTGACCTACTGAGTTATATTCGTACCGAAAAATTGCTCTTGCATACGTGCACTGAGTGAGTACCTTTTCTCCAAATTATGAAAGAGAATCAAATGTATGGTTTTGAAATGGTTCAATTATTGGTGTTCACATCAAGAAATAGGACCATATTGAATAGGTAGCTGCACTTATAGAAAAATTGTATGTTCATCATTTTCTCTTTTAAAAGCACAGAGGCCAACTTGAAATGAATATTAAATATTAGTGGTGCCTTTTAGCAATATCTAGTGTGTGTATACTGATACGTATATGTGTGCATATGCCTAGACACGTCACACACATATATGCATGCTTCAAAGAAGGCTACTTCAAAGCTTTCAGATTATTTTGGGCCTTAAGTCCTCAAGAACCTAATGGTACTATTTTCTAAATATCCATTGCATATAAGACATCATACTAGGCTTTGGGGAAAGAAATATAAGTACTAAGAGACAGAAAATAAATTTAAGTACCATTGAAGGACATTGTCATCTGTATGTCTAAAGACCTCAGAGTTGGCTATAACTTAAAGAGAGGCTTTGGGATCTTTTTGTTTTAATACCCATGCGGAAAAGCTGACTCACAGCCTGGGAAACTGACAAATTGCCCTTTCTTAGAGGCTGTACAATGTGCTTTGCATTCCTAAATCTGAGGAAAGTGTTACTTAGAGATAAGGTATGGGAAAAAGAGTGAGGAGGGAACTGGAAAAAAATAGGTTAGTGGTGGGGCATTTGCTTAGCATGCTTAAGGCCCTGGGTTCAATCTCTAGTACTGCAAGGAAAAAAGTAGCAGTGCGAAATAGAAAAAAACAAGCAAGACTTTAATACTCCTTAAAGACTTTCATTCTAAATTACAAGTTATAAGTGTCTAAATAGGAATTCTTAACTGATAAGCAAATTATCCACCAAGTTATAGAATTTTCTAAACAGCTTGCTGGAAATTTCACTCATCAGAATATATATATATACAAGTACATGAACTCATATCAATGAGAGTAATGTTCTATGCCTCAAATTTTGGAATTAAAAGATATATTCTCTTTTAGAGCTCGAAATGAGTTACTCATATTATGTGGTTATATTGGTGCATTATTGGCTATCAAGAGAGAGTACCAAAGCATTGTTCCAGCACTTTATGAGTACACAAGGTAAAAAACAATAATTTTTCTTCTACTATAAAATTAGAGAATTCTTTTCTTAAAATGATAGTCTTTAAGTGGATTAAAAAGCAAGTGTATTATTACATACAGGTAATGTATCACCAAGTATAATTTTACATGCATCCATTTATTTACTCAGCATGTGCTTTGTAATAAAGCAGCAATTACATATATGAATTAAGAATCCATTAGTCTGTAAATAATGGAATCCTAGTACTAGCTTAAGTACACAGAGTTTATTGGTCTTGTATGTCAAGACACTTGAGATAGGCATTCCAGAGTAGTTAAAATTATCAACAGATTCCATTAAGAACCTGAGTTATTCTCATCTTTCAACTCTTAACATTCTTTGCTTCTTTCCTTTTGTATGAGTTTCCTGCAGTTAAAGATATTAGATAGCTGCTGACCTGCCATATTTTACACCTACTTTTTAAGCAAGAAAGAAAAGTAGGGGTAAGAGATAGAGAATACAAAGAACATTTTTTTAGGAAGAAAAATCCTCCTGGGGCTTCATTCCTGCATTTCACTGGCCGTAATTGTATAACCCTACTTTAAAAAAATGATGTGATACTGAGTATGTTAGCTTTCCAATCTCTACAAGAGAAAAAGCAAAATAAAGGGAGTTTGTGAATGGCAGATAACATGATATTTGATATTTGGGCATAACCTACCAGCCAGGTTCTTACATTTTCTAACATGCATGAACTTTTGTGCTTACAACTTGTTCTCAAAAATAAAATTCACAATGTCTTTCATAAAATCAACTTCCAAAACTACTAGTTTGCTAAAAGGCATAGTAGGTGACCTTTTAAATTCTTGATGCTGAGAGTCTAAGGGTAGCTAGGTTAAGTGATTTTTCTGAGTTCCCTT
The DNA here is from genome assembly GCA_004026905.1 of Hystrix cristata. Taxonomy (NCBI): domain Eukaryota; kingdom Metazoa; phylum Chordata; class Mammalia; order Rodentia; family Hystricidae; genus Hystrix; species Hystrix cristata. Next base: position 3,581 of record PVJO010011809.1, read on the forward strand.
TATACAAGATAGAGGATTCTGAGAGAAGTAAAAAATTTTCTCATGCTTAACTTCTTCCTCTAATACAGGAGAAGTAGCTGCCACATAGTGCAACCTAAGCAATAATATGTGGTTAACACTATCAGGGTACTCAAGGAAACATCGGTTTCTATACAGACAGCATAATCAAAAACACAACTTTTAAAAGGATTAAAATATAGGAACACTGAGATGTATCTTACAGAATTAAAATAATATTTAATGAAACACGTTCAGTTATTTGTAGTTTAGTAATAATGAAAGTAAACAGAGCAAATCATTCTTTAATATCAAGAATAAAACAAAGGTTTTATTGTAAGATGGGAGAGACTTGAGAAAACATCTGTTAAAGGAAACATGTTAATTTAGAAGAGAACTTAAAGAACTCTCAATTTTAAAGAACTTCTGTGATGATTCAGTGTTGTCTTTTCTTGCTGCCTATGTTTATTTCCCTAGCCCATTAATACGCAGTTCTCCAGAGTTTTGTTCTCTTTGAGTCTCTCACCCTTATTCTTTTCCTCCATCTCACGCTTCTCACAATTCTACTCTTTTCCCCTCTCCCTTCTATACCCTGTCCTCCAGAACCTTCACCATTTTTTACCTTCACTTATCACTCTCTGAAGATGACTCATTATTTTATATTCAGGATAACCTACTCTCCAAGCTCTTCCAGCCATATACTCGCTATGCTCAGAAACTAAATAATCTTTTCCAGTCTCCTCCTCCTCCCGTGTTCTTTCTTTAATGTTGCCATTATATTTCTGTTATCTAGAATTAAATGATCGGGGCATGAGTAAGTCCTCTCTCTTATTTGGGTTATTCTCCAAAATTTCTTAGTTTGACAAACCTCTCTGCATTTATTATTTAGTTCATTTATGTCCTTACTCATTAAATCCCTCATCCAGCCAGAGTTTCTTGAGCATCTTGGACTTGTCAGGGACTTAACTGCTGATTGTACAAGTCAGCATGTATACATGAAATCATAAAAAATATGGTTAGTGTCTGTATTTTTTAAATTATTGCAGTAAAAGACACATTGCCATTAATCCCCCTCAAAATACCCTCCCCTTCCTTGCTTTCAACAAACTTGTCTCGTCATTCTTAGCCCTTTCTGAAGCAGTTCTGGAAGTTCCTCTTTTATGAGTATCTCTAGTTGCACTGTCATGGCTGCCTCTATGCCCTGAATCAATACAATAGTTGTACCTTTCATGGTCATTTTGACTCTGGGGAAGAGCTAGCAGTCACATGATGCCAGATTTGGTGAACAAGGTAGATGAGGACACACTGTAATATTTTTAATGGTAATTTTTTTTCACCGTAATATTTTTACAAGCCTGCCTTTCTGTTGGATGGCAATTGACAGCAGCATTCACTGTATTTTTTTTAATCATACCTTGGAAAGACACTCATGAAAGAGTGCTTCAGAACTGCTTCAGAAAGTGGCCAGAACAGAGAAATAAGGTGTTCCAAGGGAGGGAGACTATCTCAAAAAAACTTAATGATAATGTGTCTTTTACTTTAAGAATTTTTAAAATTTAAACACTGCCACATATTTTAATCACACCTTATAAATATGCACATATATACATAATACACATACACACATAATCATGATAAAAGTACAGACTTATTTGTGACTAATTGTTAAATCCAAAACTATAGTTAATTTTTTTATTTTTTCTGATATCTTAGTTTTTATGACAGTTGCTAATTTCTTTTTCACATGTTTCAGTCAGCTATTAAAACGCCGAGAAGTGTCAGTACCTTTAAAAATTGAACATCTTTCTGAGGAATTGGATGCATGGAGAGCTTGCACGGAGTTCACCAACCAGTGAGTGAAGATGACATAAAAATTAGATTACAGAATTTAATGTTATAGACATTACAGGCATTGTCTCATTAATTTTAGCAGAACAACGAATCTTTCTTTAGATTATATGGAGCAATAATTTGTAATGATTTTTTCTTGTCTTTTTAATGTTCATTGTTTTTGATAATTTGTCAAAAGTTGATTTGCCTCTCTTTATAAAGGGGAAATAAGTAATCATCATAAATTATTTTTACCTAAACCTTAATAATTCTTTGATTCTACAAAAATAAGAATTTAATATCTGTTGAAAATGTAGATCATCAGAAGACTCTCCATATACACCCCCTTCTGATTCACAAAGAATGGTTTATGCAACTCTATTAAAGAGATTAGAAGAAGAGCCACTAAAAAGAATTGTTGGACCAGATTATGTGACTGGATCAAATCTTCCAAGTCATTCTGACATTCACATCTCTTGTCTTACAGGATTAAAAATCCAGGTACAGCCTCATTTCAGATATACATTGTGCATTTCCATTATATTTATGTGTTTATCTTTGAAACATTATCTTAAAATAAATGTGAGCTAAATATAGAAGTAGGTAACTATAAAGAGGTGTAGGGCCCAGTAAGAAAATACTGCTCTTAGAATAAATGAATTCTTTCTCCTTAAAAGAAATTGAAAAAAATCACCATTACACTATTATCACAGAAATAATTCATGATACATACATATATATATGTGTGTTTATATATTTAGTTACAAATATGTTTTAAAATGCATATAGGTCCTATCTTGAGGGACATTAAATAAGGGAGACAAAATATCAGTCAACAATTACAACAATAATTTTGTCACAATAGGTTAACTTTCTTGTCTCTATGTTGTATAAACACAAAGTAATGAAAACTAATCGATGTATAATATATTATTGAAGTATTTTGTGTGTTTTTGCATGAGTTATTGAACTTCTCAACAATTAAAAATTATTGGGGGTTGAGGATTTCTCTCAAGTGGTAGAGTGCTTGCCTGGTAAGTGCAAGGCCCTGAGTTTGATCCCCAGCACCCCCCCAAAAAAAAAATTATCATGAGGGATAACTAATTCTGAAAAAATGGCCCCTAAGGTACATTGAACTAATAATGATGAATGATGCCAGGACCTCTCAGTGTGGCTTTGGTATATCATTATCTTGAAGAAATAGATAAGTCTTCATCATCTTGGAGCCAGAACCAATTGTAGGACCCCTAATGAAGTAAACAAGCTGAATCTTGTGAAATCTAATGTAGCGTACAGATTAAACCAAAGAGCTCCACTTCCCAGTAATATACACATTTTAATGAGTCCATTCTTACTATTTCTAATAGAATGTTAAAAATTACATTTCTAATGCTGACATGCCAGACCAGTCAAGAAGGTAGTTTTTACACACCCACTCAAAACAAATAGAATAGCTGGATACAAATAGAAATCCTACCTATAGTGTAGCTTGCTGCTGCAAACCAAAACTTCAGAGCACACCAGCGTGTCCCAAAACCCAGGACACACTGTTGTATAAACCTTTATTATGCACGTATGTTCTGAAATAGAGAGCCAAAGCAGTAAATTCAGTAACTGACAAGTGAAAAAACTGAAATTTTTGGAGTATGTCTTCAGCACTCACTGCCCTTTATGTATCATTTTAATACTTGATAACTTTATGTTCCTCTTCTCCTCTTTCTTTAGGGTTCCTTTTCTGTATCTAGGACAGCCGAATATCCTAATAGATATGATCTAACCTCTCAGTACCCAAACCTACACCCGGGATAGGCTCTGTTATCTCTTCTGCACTAAGACACCCATGACTGATACATATGGAGTGTTACCTCTGAGGAACTTTTTTTTAGGAAATTTCTATTTCAACAGAAAATTAATGTACTTAGATTCCTATGCTGAGATTTCAATATGAAGGTGCCCATCTACTCCTATGATAGACTTTCCAGTATCTTGAAATAGGTAGCTAACAGTGTGGTGTACCATTTAAATCATGACCAAAAGCCTGATAGCTTTAGAACCTAATTATAAAAATAAGTATTTGTATTTCATTCTGTGGTTTTTAAATCATGTTTTTCCTTCTAAGATGTGGGTAATTTGGTTCAAGTATTTTTGCATAACCACCCAGGACATACAGAATAAGTGATGTAACTTAATGGTAAATATGCCCTTCAGTCATGTGATTGAACAAAATTTTAAGCCAGATAGATAAATAGTTAGCTAGATAGATTTTTCATCTTCTAAAGAGCAGGATTGAAGTCTCTGGCTTTAGAAATTTACCCAGATATTCTGACAAAGCCTACATGATTAAAATAGTGAATGAAGTATATTTAAGTCTATTGCCAGGTTATATGCTTTTTTAATAAAATAAGTTAACTTTATGGCAACTAATAGATTAACAATACCTCTGACCATTGCTAGCACTACTGTAAATAAAGAATTCAAATTATAAAATGAAACTTTGTTTTTACAGACATCACAGAATAATGATATTTGATAGCAGCTCATAAAAACAAATTTTGCTCCTATTCCTAAACTTCCTATTAGCATTGCTTAAATATCACCAGTGGGTGATATTTACTGCAGTGGTTCTAGATGTTTAAAATGATGTTGTGAATTTATAGTCTCATCTTTTTCAACTTTCACTGTGTTCAGGGCCCTGTGTGTTTCCTTGAAGATGGGAAATCTGCTATCTCACTGAATGAGGCTTTGATGTGGGCAAAGGTGAATCCATTCTCACCTTTAGGAACTGGAATACGACTCAATCCATTTTGACAGAAGATTTTTCTCCATTCTTTTTTTTTTTAAAGAAGAACTTTTGTGAGTTAGTATTACCTTAATCTTGGTTGTCCAAGAGCCAAAGGTTAGAAGGAAGCTTGCGGTTAGGAGATGTGGAAAACAGCAGTTAATTTCATCCACTGACTTCAAAAATAAAATATTTATATAATTTAAAGGAAAAGTAGGTGTCTCCTTGGTAAATTGCCACATTTAGGAGGAAGTTAGTATTTAAATTATGAAGGACTGAATTGTCTGAAAAGCATGTAAGTCTCACAAAGCATAAAATGTACCAAAATATTATATTACTGAAACACATAAAATAGTGCATCACCTACAATCATTCTTGGTATACGGTAAGAACTTAATATTTGAATGACTGAATATCTAGAAATATCAAAATGTAAGGTGTATACAACTGATCTTCAAATTAACAAACACCTATATTATTCTTTATAAAATATATAGTAAATAACTAATTTTAGTTCATATTTAATGAGAGTTTTCAGTCACAAGTTTGGTAAATATCAACATATGGATACAAATCAAAATATTTTTGAGTTTTACTTTTTGTTGAAAGGAAATATTACCAGGTTTTTCATCTGAAGTTCAATTGTCCCATTATAAAAATATAAGTTCTATAAACATCAGTGATAAATACAAAATGTCATCAAATGTATGTGGGAATTTGCATTAAATGATAATTGACTATTTTAGAAGTCATTTGGTGTAGAGATGGAAATTATTTTGATTAATGTGTTTAATATCAATATTTACATAATAAACTTTAATTGAGTCCTATTAATGTTATTTAAAACATAATTTGATGAAAATTATTTTTAAATAAATTTGTAAAAGAAAATAAGATACTAGTTGAAATTTTGAATTGAGTGAATTTAAATTTTAAATGCTCATTAAAATAGTATATATGATGTATCTGTGCATTATACTTATCACATTAACCACTTCTAACTCCTGAAAAAGACAATGCAGGCTAAAATTTCATATATTAAAATATAATACATATTAGAGAAGAGAGTATATGTAATTCAGTGACACCAAGGGTAAAATATACCTGGAGAATGTTTTTAAACTCTTAGTGATATTTGTAATCAGATTTTTGTTAGGTGATGAGAAGAATTAATTGACACATGTACTAAAACCCCCCAAAAATGGTAGTAGAAATCTTACTTTCTTTCAATTTTGTATTAAAATAGTTTCATATACCTTTTTGTGCTTTAAATACTTCAAATGATATTACTAAGCTTAAGTTACGCATATGGAACAACCATCACCTTGTTTCTGTGTTTTAATGGATGGAGAAAAATAATATTCATAAAATGAGAGGAAAAATCGTACAACTCATTAACACATGAGTAACCTAATTTATTTCTAAAATGTAAATTGGATTAATTCAGCTACCATTCTACTATTCTTTGACTTATATAATGTTCTATACCTTAATATTAATTATAAATATTAATTCTTCATAGAATGATAAAGATGTAGTGTGGCGGTATGGCACAGTACTTGCCTGGCATGCATAAGGTCCTCAGTTCAATCCCAATGCAAAAAAAATAAATTTTAAATATGTCACCTGACCATGTCGATATACATATATATATAGTGTATATATATAGTGCCTTAATATTAAAAACAAAAAATTAATAAAAGTATTTTTCATTGTTAGATTTCATATGTATGAAAACCCAAATACTTTGTTACTTAAATATTTATAGAAGATGTATATATTAGCAGGAATGTGGGTAAATTATTTTGCAGCTTTAAATATGCCTTTATGAAGGATGAATCTCATTAAACAATGATTTTTAAAACATTATAAAAATATTTTGTCTACCAAAGCTATGAGGTGGTTGACAGAATTAAACATCAAAATGAGTTACAGCTTGTGAAAATATAGAATTTGTATGTCAATCAAAATAAATGAAGTATATATTTTTTTCATGAAATCACAAAGATGTATTCAGGAATGTAGCTGCATTAAAGCAATGACAGTGTTTTGTTGTCTTTGTAACAAGAAAATTTATATTTTTTTGGTTTTCAATCAAAAAGCATTTTCGACATAGTAAAAGCCTCACCAATTATTTGTAAAATGCAATGTTTCATATCAGGTATACCAATAATAAAGAGGACATCTTTATAGTCAACTGTTAATAAATGTGTATTGCACCAAATCTTTGAGACATTTGTTCCTAAATAACTGAAATATGTACTTCCGTGCTGGATTTAAATGCTGCATGACTCAGCTATAATACAGCATGTCATTATCTAGATTTATACATATGTACTTGGGGGACCTTAAATTTTAATAAATGCTCACATTACAACCTGCTAGAATGAGCAGAAGTCTCATCCCCAAAACCACCATGGAGAGACACCGTTTCCCCGTGAATGCTGAACCACAGTCATCTGAGATTTGAGAGGTGTCTGCATTGTTATCCTATTCAGAAAACTAGGAGAATTGCTTTACCGAATTCTTCAAGAAACTGATCTCTACCTGTAAAAAGCACCAATTACCACATTCTCCAAAAGTGGTATAAAAGGGGGAAAATGCTTACTAAGTAACATGAACAGCTGATCACAGTAACTTCTATGATAAACTGTCTGCAGACTGAGAAAGTGCTGCTGCTGCTAGTGGGGCTGCTGTGGCTCCTGAGAAGTTCATTGCTTCCTTCTGTCAAGGATGCTTTATGAAGTAAACAGTCTTCAGTCACGCCTGTGGTGTCGGCTTCTATTGACACAATTCATCCTCAAGAAGTTACTGAGGTTACCTACTTTGACTGTACTTGCTACCTTCATATATGTAATCCGACTACAGACTATTTCCTATTTTCCTCAGTCTCCATAGTTTGCACCAGAGTCTTGGGAACTTAGCACGGATGAGGCTATGAGTAATTACCTCCTTTAGGAGACTGAAGACAAAACCAAGAAGGAAAAGAAAAATTATTTGACTGTTTCCAAGAAGGAAGATATTATTTGATTGTTTCCCCAACTGTTTCCTATGGATCTTTTCCAAAGCTATCAAAGACTGTTTTTAAAACCTTTTCTTAAGAAACTGTATTTTATCAGTTCAAAATATTATTCTTAATGCAAGACAGCAGGTCAATCGGTATATCTGGTTAAGATGTTTTTGCATTAGATCTCTTAGAAAAACGTGGATTTTGAACACATGCTAAAGAAATTATCTGTACCATCCATGCTTTCTTTAAATTCTCTTCCTAAACATAATATATTCAATGTAAAATTTAACAAGAAAGTCTCTGAAGGTAGAAATGTTAATAAAACATTTTAACCTTCATAAAAGCAGAAAAACTGGGAAATGTGGCATGCCATTTTAATTGTGAGATTCACTGTTGGCAATATTAATCTTGGAAGTCAAATGAGACTGTTAATGAAGTAGCATTAAAATACGAGCAATTACAGTTGAGGAATATTTTCCATATATGAATATAAAATTACCAAGAATATATTAAGGATAATTAGTCTTGCAAGATAGCAATCTGCTTTTATTTCCCGTAGTGAAAATATGGGACGTGGCAACAACCAATCAGGTTTTTTTAATTGAACTAAATGGATGACTAAACACCAGAACCAGATTCCCAGAAGAGCATGAGTTTCCTTTCCCACAACTTGTTATCAACAGGAGAGGCACCTGTTCTTTGAAAATGGTTTAAATTAAGGCTACTCATAGAGATAAGCAAGAGTTTCTATGGGCCAATGTATAATACAAATCATTTAGAATACATTTTGATTAATATGATATGTAAATATGTATTAGGCAAAGTGAAAGCTCAGTTTCTAATGAGGCAAATATATTACAACCCACACTCAGTATTCTTACAAAATTTTGTGGAAAAGAACTCTTACTTACCACGGTGAACTGTGTTTAATGGTATTTTTTAAATTAGTTGTGCTCATTCTGTCCCAATTTATTTGATTTTGTATCTTCAACAGTACCTAGAATAGGCAGTTAATAAATAGCTATTGAATTTAAAAGAAATCATCCTGATCCCAATTATGGATAAGACAACACATTAAGTTATTTATTATTGAAATGCATGCAAGAGTAAGTGATTAGATCCCTGTAGTATGGCAGGAGATTGTGACATCACTTCTTCAAAGCCACCTGACAAGTGCCTCTCAAGGTTTCTTTTCTATGCTTCTGGTGGTTTTCAGAACAGATTCATAAGGACATTTTCCAGTTTGCTTCACATGAATTTCTTTATGTGCTTTGCCACCATTACCTGTCTTTGCCGGAATATTTAAACAAAATTAAAATAAATTCATATTATTAAATATGTATGCAGAAATATATGTATATAACACATAATAATATAAATATATTCAGAATGATTGACAACAGGCTGAGAACAGGTTGATCTAAATGCCTGTAAACAGGCATTATTCAAATCATGGAGTATAGTAGTCATGGATAAAAATCATCTGAATGTCATCCACCTCCAAAAGTCATCAACAGTGCCCAAAATATCTAGGGCTTATTTTGGTGCAAGTAATACCGAGTAAGACTCACCTATTTTTAGGTATTGCTTCAGAAAGCAGCTGAGGCAACAGTGGCATAGTTTTGAAGTCAGATTTGGCAAATACACATGATTCATAACACAGTTTATGGAACTCTGATTACATTGAGGCATCCAAGCTGGCCAGTCAGACTCTAGGTCACTGAGTTCTAATCCGAGAGGCCAGTGGCAACTAAGAAATCTGTCTTCCATTGGCCCATAATATTGCTAGATACTAGATTTAGGTACATACGTCAAGGAACTTACAAGTTAAAAAAATTTTTATACTTTAGAGTTTATTTTGGTCACTCTACTTGGTAGTTAGAAGATTTTCAAAAGAACAGTCTGTGATTTCAGTGCTATTATATGCAATCTTAAATAGTAAAATAAGATTTCTCTTGTCCAGTGTTCTTACCTCTCCTCCTTTTATTAACTTTCAAGTTATGGTATGTAACCGAACTAATTACTCTACCCTTTTATCAGAAACAACTGAAATAGAATCCTCTTAATAAATTAAGAAAAAATAACTTAATGCTTAACAAAATTGTCTCATTCATACAATTACCAAAATCCAACTCATACCATCCATTAATTCCCTACGTATCTAGACTAAGAGAATCCAATTATCTGGAACAGGATTGAGGGAAGTAAAAAAATAAATGTGAACTCATAGCCCCATCCTGATCTGTCTTGTGGATTAAAGGTTTCCTTCCATAAAACCATCAACCATTTTGAAAAGGAAAGGAAAAAACGATTGGAGTGAAGAAAAACATAAAAGAGCATCTAGAGAATCATCAAAGAGAGTACTGAGGGAATACAATATAGCAGAGTCATAGCAGGTGATTCATTATTAAAACAGTAAAGGTGTGAGGTAGGAGGATCAGGAGTTTGAGGCCAGCCTGGGCTACACACAGCAAGTTGGAGACTGGCCTGAACTACATAATGAGACTCTGCCCCCCCCCAAAAAAAAAAGCAAAACAAAAATCCATTCTGTCTGGAGTCCTGATCTGAATAATACAATTAAGTTTTTCTAAATACAGTACTCATATGTGCTTTAAAAACTTTCCAAAAGGCTAACAGAAATGAGAAATATTCTTTAGCAGTTCACATAGCAGCAGTAGGCATTGTCTTTGTGGATCATGCATCTATTTTTTGCACAGAAAGGAATCCATGCTGTGACTCATTGCCACTCCTTCTCTTTTTTTTTTTTTTTTTTTCCTTTTCCCGTAAAGGTCTCAAGGCTCTTTCTCATTGCAGTCAGATCCAGGTAACCGTTAAAGAGACAAGTCAATGAGAAAACCAAAATCAACACACACACACACACACACACACACACACACGCATGCACACCCACAGTCTCCTTCAATTCAAAGAGGGGATTCATTCCTAGAATCTAAAAGTGAAACTATGGATAGGTTTTGTTTATAGAAACATTGTTACTTTTGTTGGTTTCTAGCATGCTAAGTACTATATGCCTCAGGTGCATGATGGGCTTAAGGGAGTTTTGATGGGCTGGCCTCATGTCTGAATATTAGCATGTACTTTGACAAACACCCTTTCTACAAGGCCCTTAAACGCACCCAAAGTAATTAGTAATGCATGATCAGAGTTTAGAAAACACTTAGTTCTTTAATATTTACAGTGTGGTTTATTAGCATATTAAAGGTTCTGAGAAGGGAATCTGTTGAAGTTTTTTACCTGACCACATATAAACAGGGAATACATACCTCTCCACACCTCCTCCTGTTCCCCAGTGAAATGCCTTTAACACTTAAGGAAACTTGCTCTCCAGAGCCTGATAATGACTATTTTAAACTTCATGGGAAGGTTATCAGATAAAATATAGGACACCCACTTAAATTTTTATTTTAGATAAACGAATAATTTTTAGTAAAAATGTATCCTAGTTTCCTAACTATGTCCCTAAAATCATCTGTTGCATTACCCTGTGTTTTTATTTGCTTAATCTGAGCACTCTACTTTGTGAGCCATAAAATCTCTGGCAACTACCAATCCAGAAAGTGTGAGGTGAAAGCAGTCATAGACAAGCCATAGAAAAGAATACCTAGAAACAGGGCATAAAGATGAGCGTGTGTGGCTATGTCCTATGTTATTTATGGACACAAAAATTTGAATTTTGTATCATTTCCATGTGTCAGAAAATATTTTATTTTGGTATATATTTTAGCCACCAAATATGTAAAAATAATTTTTACCTTGAAGGCTTTATTAAAAAAGTAGGCAATGGGCTGAATTTGGTCCCTGAGCTCTGGTTTGCTGTACTCTAAATGCCTTCTAAATAAACAGGATCACCCAAGTGACTTTTTGCAATGCAACTGATCCAGATGTCTAGGTATCCAAGTGTCCATATACGCCTAAGGACTGGCTCGTCCTCCAGCTATGAAGAATTGGGTTTTGAGCGCTGGAAACAAGCTTCACCCATTTCAGACTCATCTACTTAAGGACAAGTGAGAATTCAAATGGGTCCACTAGTAGCAGGTAGGGTGTGACTTAGATTAACACCTGCCCCCTTTTACCTACCAAAAAGGATAGCAGCATACCAATTTAATACATAGTTCTAGACTGAATGTTAGCCTAGACCAACATTTTAACTATGTTAAAACTTAAATTGAATAAAGTAAAACGAAAATCTATTTTAACAGATTAAAAAATTAGAACAAAAACTTACACGAAGGTGCAGCTGTCTCCTTTGAAACTTTTGGGTATTTGTACCGAGAATACTGGGGAGGAAGATGATCGAGAGTAATTTCTCCCACTGTTGGTTTGACATCAAACCATCCTACAAATACAAAATTATGTCTTGAAAAGTTAGAATGGACATTGTCAAAATAAGACCATAATTTAAAACTAATCAAATTAAACATTTGTTCTTCTTATATTCATAACAACAAATAAACAGGTCACCCACTCCCCACATTGTTCATAATCTTTGATGCACAAAATAGTTATTTTTAAAAGTTACTTGAAAGATAATATTCTATGTCCCTATTAGTTTTGGTGCATTTTTACTCAATAATTTTATACAGTAAGAAGAGTAAGTCATAAATTTAATCTGGTGAACTTTCAAAATGAATAAATCTAGGGTACCATCACCCAAATCAAAATAGTACCCTAAAACTCTCTGCCTTCTCTCTCAGATTTGATCTTAAAAGGAAAACACTACCCTGACTACTATAACCATAAGTTAGTTTTACCTATTTTTGTATCTAATTTAAATAAAATAGTTTGCATTTTTGCAAACATGTTTATACTATAAACATACTGATTTAAAATTAACTAAGCCTATTGCAGTACTTGGGCAATTTTTCTTTGCCTCTAAAGCCTGCTTCCTTTTCTGCAGCTCATTCCCCACTGAAGTCTGAAGAGGTAGCTAAGGTGATTCTACTCATCTCCCATGCCCTGTGAGGGCTAAACAAAACTGATTAGTAACATTCCTATAACTATAAATACTACCATTAATTACTTTGGCAACAGATGAGAAACTTTTATAATCAGCAGTCTGAAGAATCAAGACTGGAAGCCAGGCATATTTAAACACACCTATAATCTTAGCACTGTAGGAGGCTGAGGCAGGCAGATTCCAAGTTTAAGCCCAGCCTGGGCAATTTAGGACTTCATGAGACCCCCGTCTCAAAATTTTAAAATGCAAAAATTAACTATAGAAGCTTAGCATGAAGGCCCTGGAAGGTGTATCAAGACCAGAGCTAGAGTACTACTCAGAAATAGGAAGAATTGAGGGATTGAGGTGATTGTGGCTAAAGAGAATGGTATACAAAAGATGACAGCAGAGATACAGGTTAGCTCTGCAAAAATAAACTTTTAAATATAAGAAAAAAATGCAACTGATTTGCAGTGTTAAAAATAACCTGACAGAACTAAAATGCTGGATGAAGTAAAGAATTTAAGTGAAATGTGGAGGAGGCAGGAAGTGATCAGTCATAGTGTAGTTTGAGAAAGAGAGGAAATACATTAATTTTAGAGTAAGATAAATAGGCCTGTTAAAATTTCTAATACAGCACTAAAAAGAGTGGAAATTTAAAACTTTTGAAATTTGTACCAGAAAGTCTTTGGAAAAAAATAATCAGCCCAAAAGAAAAAGTATAGATGTAACGAAAAGAAAAAAAGAATAAAAACTTCAATATAATGATAGAATTGAATGAAAATATATAACAATAGCCAGTATAAATGGATTCACAACAGCAGATTTGCTGTGAATAAGATAACAAAGATCCCTGTAACAGGATACTTCATACAGCGAATCTGGGACTTTATGAAGTACCAGTGCTTAATTATAGAATAATAGTAACGAAGACAGCAGTAGTGTTGAGGAGGCACACATGGAGATGAAGTTGAATACAGCACTCAGAAACAGACCCACCTATACACAGAAACTTGCAGCATAAGACGGCATATAAATGAGCAAGGGAAGAATAGATTTTTCAAAAGGTAGTACAAAAACAATTGTTCTTCATATGAACTGGAAATGAATTAAGAGCTTAATAATAAAAGGATTTACTTCATCAATTTAAATGTACAAGAATATGTAATGTGGTGGTGGAAACAGTCTGACGACAAACTTTGTATTCAGTTGTCATTTTGACCATAACAAATCATTACCAAGCTCATCACTTATGACAATAGCCATTTTATCTCAGTACCAAAGTCCAAGTTCTCTAGATTCTCACAGGCTAACATCGAAGTATTGGCGGGGCTGCATTTTTTTCTGCAAGCTTGGAGGATGAATCCCCTTGCAGGCTCTCTGAGGTTGTTTGGCAGAAGGCAATTACTTGCCTTTGTGGGACTGAGATGCCTCTTTCTTTGCTGGTGTCAGCCAAGGGTGGTTCTCTGACTTAGAAGCTGGGCCACATGCTTTCCGTATTTCCACAGAGCAACCACCTACGGGTTGTCCTTCACATCTCTCCTTTCCTGCATCTAATTCCAGGTGGAGAAAGATCTTTCCTTGTAAGGGCTCCTGTGATTAGGCTGGGTCTATCTGAATAATCCAGCACACACTTCCTATTTTAAGGTTCATACTTTAATTACTTCTACACAGGCTCCTTTGCCATGTAATGTAACATTCACAAGTTTCAGAGATTAGACATGGACAATCTGGGGACCCATTGTGCTAACTACGAAGTTCAATAAAATCAATAAAGTTAGGAAATACATATGAATGAAGAATAAAAGATAAATAGCATGCATAGATAGAGCCTGTATTTCACTCAAGGAATTATAAACAAGTCAGCAGAACAGTTCCCTTGGAAGGGAGAATAGTGAGTTGACCAGAGAAGGATGTGCAGGGAAAGGGCAAAGTATCAGTAAGATTCTATTTCTTAAACCACATAATTAGTCAGTGGTATTAGTCTTTTTTTAAATCATGTACACACATTATATACATGCATATGTGATACATAACAGAATTCTTATGTTTGAAAACTTACGAAGTTGCAATATACAATTCCACAAAAGGATTAGTCACCTGAATTCTTTCTTTACTTACAAATTAATGAGTCAGGTCAGAAATCTGAACAAATTAAGGAAGAAAAATAGGAAACATGGGAGATAGAAAAACAGAATAAGGGAGGACAAAACGCAAATTATGTCTCTCTCAATTTAGCGCAGAGTAGAAGATAAAGTTGATTCTTTCCTTTCCTTTCACATAGATGAGAGAGAAAATGCTTTTTCAGAAAATAGAATTCAAAGAGGTGAGAAATCCTAATAATCTGCATCTGCCTCATTTCCTGAATGGTTTGAGTAAGGGATATGAGGACGGGCTGCTAATTGTTTGGAATCAAGTGAAACAATATTCCAGCACATGAATGGTGTCCTAAGTAAAGTGCCAGGAAACAAAAGGGAGGCTCATTCTTTGGGTCTCAGATGGTGAAGGGCTTTGGTGGCTCTGATAATTATTCCAGTGATACTTCACAAGTGGCTCCTACCTCCCCACCATCCACACTCCAACAAGGCTACTATGCGAAAGATAACACTGAGCGCACTGACAGCACACAGAGTGGATCATGGTAACCCAGTCTTTCCTCAAAGAATTTACATTCTGAAACATTTCCATCTTCTTGCGTTACTTGAGTTGATATATAAACTTGTATCAACAAGATTTTACTTGGATAAACTGGCTGAGGTTTTTCCAAAAAGAAGTATCTATAGCCTATGTTAACTTGTGCTTTCATCAAAAAGAATGAATCAAAATCCACTCCAAAGCTAATAAACCATTCTCCTGCCAGCATAAGAGAAGTCCTTTTCCAATTAGCCAGTGACGCACCGTGGCAGGCTTTTCTTTTGTCTGTGCTCAAAATTGGCCTCCATGAGTTTGGAGGAACTCAGCTTTTTCCAAGGAAAACTTACCTGGATTCAATTGTCTGCTTAATTTTCTTTGCAACATTTGTAAAAGAAAGAGGAACTCTACTTTAAGTTCATTACTGAGCATGTTGGGATTGCTTATTAATTCCGTTAACCTAATGTTATCTTTAATGAACTTTGAAGCTGTAGACCTGGGAACCAGAGGTAAATGCATCTGGTAACTATAGTCTGTGAAATTCACGATGTCATCCTGGATACTTTTAATTCTGTAAATAAGAAATAAAATACTGTTGACAAGGCATATTTTGGGTAATGAGATTTGTACTGTCAAAATTTCATATTGTGTTACTAGAAAATTTCAAATAACTTACTCTCGATGTGTTGACAAAGTATAAACTTCTTGTATCAGTATTTCAGGTACTCCAGCTTTACAGTGAATTGTTCCATGGATTAGTTCTTTGGGTAATTTAAGTTTCTTTTTTGCCAGAAACTTTAATAACAGAAAGGAAACATTTTCATCAAAAAATTCCAAAAAAATCACCAACTACTATGGTTAATCCCTCTTGTATCTCAACTAATTTTCTGATGTTTAACGTGTTAATTATCAAAAAGATAATAATTATTATTCAACAAGAAAAACTATTATATCTCACATTAATTGGAGTATGCTCAGTTTCATAGGTGATTCATGACATAAACAATTAGAATTTAATGAAAGTTAATTACCCCTTCTCTACATGGGAACAAGCTGCCAATTCCATAGTATTGTATCTTAACATACAGTCACACACACATACACACACACACACCCCCACACACACACAAGGATCCATGACACTCAAAGCAGACCCTTTAAAACAAACTTAACAATTGCTAATTTACCTTTTCTATCTGTGCCCAGTTATCCAACTTGACTTTTAAGGAGGTTCCATTTTCAAAGTATGATAATTTAAGGTCCCAGGGATAATATATACAGAATATTTCTGCAATCAGGAAGCCATTTGAAAAATCTCTGATCCACAGCAAAAGGAAATGAAATAAAGTGTAGTTAATAATACAGTTTGTATTATTTTATAATTAATGAAAACCAATCTAATAGTCCACACTGATCAAAATTACATTGTCAAATTTGTTTTGTTGGCTCATTGAGAAAGAACTACTATGTAATTGCATTTTGCTGAGATTATATACACAACTAAGGCTCTGGTATTCTTTTAAGGAACCCAAATTATAATTTGTATTGAATCTGAATTTTAACAAGATCCCCAGTGATCATACGCCCCCTGAAAGTTTCAGATGTATCTTTTTAAGGTATATCGATTACCAAAATTAGTAAACCCAGAGTCCTTCCTGCAAAAGATTTGTGGCCTTAATAGTTGCAAAATTTAGTTTACTTTTCCAGAGCAAGTATTAACTGTCAGTTACGCTCAGGACGGCCACTTAATAGCAGCTTTCTAAAACTCCTGCTAACCCTCAAATTAGATGCCTTCTCTACAGGAGGGTAGATTAATCCTCAGTAGTATTAAGTTCAGGGTCCCTGAAGAAAGAACCTTGACTGTTTCATTATTTTTGTAATACTAAAGCGTTCGATATTAGCTTAAGTCTATAATTTAGTGATTTGTTAAACAAATGAACGACAGGCTTCGTCGTATTTCTCTTAAGCCTTAGAGCCTTCCTTAAACTCCGCGTTTTGGTGTGTGGAGAAAGGGCGGGGTCTGGATCTGGAACAGAAGGGAGGCCCGGGCAGGCGCCCCGAGGCGCTCAGGCCAGGCGCGCCACCTCGGGGGTCCGGACCGGCCTGTGCAGCACCTGCTGACGTTCCTGGGGAAGAAGCTGAGGTTCAGGCCCTGGAGCCAGCGGAGAACCGAACGAGACACGCGAGAGTTCTTCGGAGGGTGCGGGTAGACCACACACTTCTTCGGCTTCCCTCGGATCCGGATCGGCGGTGCTGGCTGCGGCGACGGTGGCGGTGACTCCTTCCGGGCTGCCGCCGAATGCGGTGAACACTCCTCTGCCTGACCGGCGGCAGCCATGGCGCTTTCCGGATTCCCATGGCAACTGCGGCGGCGGGGCGGGGTCTCGGGCCGGAGGGGGCGGGGCCCAGCGCTCGGCCGCGCCTCCCGGGGCCTGCGGGCGGCGGGGAGTCAGGGGCCTCGGGGGCCTGGACTGTCTGCTAGCCTAAACCTTCAGTAGAGTTTTCAGTCTCAGTTTTAGTTAGCTTCACTAGCAACCAATTTAGATTTCCTGGTTCATAAATTGTGTATTTTAATTGTGGTTTCTGCCCAGTGGTCAGCCTATGTTCACTTAAGAATTTTGAGGAGGGGGTGAGAATGCTCCAGGGGACAGGAAAAGTGTTTGAGAATTGGAGGCCTTAAGAGAGGGACTTCAAAATATAACACACCTAGTTCCTTAATTATTATGTCAAGCGTTCACAAAAATGAAGTACCTGAAAACAATTTGTAGGTTTGAGTTTCCCACTTCACGAGCATACTTTACCATGCATGATCCAGTCACTTAGTATTTATCGATGAACAAAGCAAAAGAAAAAAAAAAAATGATTGCAGAGTAGACATAGGCTTTTACAAATTAAATATACAAGCAAAATTATTAAAATCCTTCAAATATTTGTTCAGCAAAAATGCATATAATGTGGGATATAGATGCACATTACACAAGATGAAACAGATGGTCTTGGAGGAGATGTACAATACTTTGTTGAATGCTTATTTATACACATGTTTATTAATAAAGTAAAATAATGCAAATTTGTCAATAGCTTAAAAAGAAAAAAGAAAGTTCTGCAAATGTTTTTTCTCCTTTGCCTAGTGAAATTTTTCCTGAATGATTCAATCATGCAATGAGCTATTTTTGAGCAACTATCCTGAGCTATGCACTGAATCCTCACTAACCAGTAAGGTAGCTACTACGACATAAATATTTAAACTTAAATGTAGATCAATCTCAATAAAATAAAGTGCAACCACACTAGCTACATTTCAACTGTTGAATAGCCACATGCGGCTAGTGATTCTCATATTGAATCCCATAGATGCAGCACTTTATCACTGCAGGAAGTTCTATTTGTCAGTCATACACTAGAATCTTCACAGGAGTTAGTGATATAAATATCAGGGAAAAGATCACTGACACTGAAAATCTTACCACGGTAAAAATACAGTATTAGAACAAGGATGAAGTAAGTAATACGGCCTGGAGGACCCTCGAAGTCCTTTCAGAAGAGTTCACCTTGGATTTGATTTTATAAGGCAGTATTTTGAATTGGTTAAGACACAGGCTTTGGAGGACTGGCTCTCTTTTATCAGCTGTGAGACTTTGGGTAAGTTATTTAACGATCTTCATGTGTAAAACATAGCACTAAATATAAACCTCACTGGGTTATTGTGAGGATTCAGTAAATGAGTTGTCTGTGTGAAGAACCTGGAGCAACATGCTGGACAGTGTGCTTATTGACTATAAAATTGTTTCTAAAATGAACATGATCAGAGAGAAATGGGTAATTCCACACAGAATGACTAATGTGAGCAAAGACATAGAGTTCTGAGGTTTGTTTGTTTTTTTTTAATGAGCTTCAGGAAATAATAAATAACCTATTAGGATTAGAGAAAGTGTTTAAGCATTAGCAGAAAGACTAACCAAAGATTTAGGTACTAATGCCTAAAAAGGTAGATGAGCGTTCTAGACTGGGGTTCAATTTTAAACAGTCCCACTGTAGAGTTAGACTATTTTCCTGTAATGGATGTGCCATTAAGTAAACAGATCTGTGATGCAAATATACTCGTTTATGCCCTGTGATGCTGGAGCTGGAATTGTGCGGTGTAATTTTTCCTTTGTTAAGGATTTCAGTAAGTTCTGCTAATAGCAGGGATGAGATAAAAAGACCAGAGGCCAGAGGAAGGGAGAAGGGATTTGCTGTTTCCCATTTGCTTTCTGTTCATTTCTCTGTCTCCACAGCAACAAAGCCTCACCTGGCACTGGCAGTTGGTTGCAGTTTCCAACATTTTTTTTTTTTTAGTACTACAGGCAGGTTTCATCATGCTCCCTCGGAGATTTTAGCAACCACTGAATGTTTGCCCTCCTTGTAAATCCAAGACCCAGATTTTACCCTGGGACAGCGCCTCTGCACTCCTGAAGGTCAGCACCCATTAGATGTACCCTTTTTCAGAGGCCTGCGTCTGTAGGACTTTTCCTCCAGGTTCTAGACTTGTATAGCTTCAACATCTTCCGTGGAGCAGGTAATTGCTTCCTGAAGCATCTATTTTAATGGTCTCATTTTAATTTTTCAGTTCTTCAACATCTGTTTAAGCAATCCCACAAATTAAGTTCTTAGTGTTGAATAGATGGAGTGACTTATTTTTTCCTGACTAGATGCTAAATGATACCTGGACTAAGGTTTTCCTCTACCACTGACTCACCTATATCTTACTAAGGCATCTGAGGAATTTGCTCCTTCCTGTTCGGGTCAGTCAGCACAATGCCATCAGTATGTTCTGTGAGATGTTAAGAGGCTCAAATACCTCTGCTGATTTTGGGACAGACAGCAAGAAGATTCATTTGGCTTAAAGTAAAATCATGAATGTGTACTGCCGATCCCCACAGATTAAAAAAAAAACAAAAAAAACCAAAAAAAAACTGGTCGTTGCAGATTGTTCTAGAGGTGAAAATGTACTTTCCAGATCACAGCATTGTATTTGCTAGGCACTATTGTCTCTGACTATTGCCTCACAAGATGTGCAGAAACCCAAAAGACCTGTAACAAATAGGTCTGCTAAAAAGCACTGTCAAATACATGTCCATTTCTGATCTGCAGCAAACAGGTTGGCTGCAGCACTGAAGTATTTTTGTCTTCAGCTGTATTTACCCTCTAGGGGAATTGCACCCTAAAACTGTATTGTTTCATAGTTGTCACAAGACTAGACTTTCAGAGGTGGTTTTACTGAACTGTTTTGGTTCAGGATTTGTGGTGCTTGTAATGGAGAAAATGCTTTTAACCCTTCTACCATCTCCTAGTAGTCTTTTGAAGTTGAATGGAAAAAATGAACACATTGTGTCAGTTAGGGTCCACTAGAGGAATGGATGTAACAACATAATATAATTAATATAATATAATATAGATTTACTAAGTAGGCTTATAATGGTTGCCTGCCATCTCTGCACTGGAGAGTTGGAGGCTCCACACGAAAGTCATAGACCTGGAGCTCGCTGCAGGATCAGTGAGAGTTTATGTGGGAAAGCTTAAGGGTCTGCATTGGAAGCTGAAGAGTCTATGCTAGAAGCCTGAAAGTACTGGACAGGAATGTCCAAAGGCAATGACAAAGACCAGAACTCCTCCAAAGAAGCAAAAGGTAGATTTCCTTCTTTCCCTTCTTATTCCATCCAACCTACAAACCTATTCGTTGGTACCATCACATCTGGGGGGGGTCCTTCCTTCCTTGGTTTTCAGTTTACAAGTCAATCACCCAGACATTCCCAGAACTGTGCCCCACTAATCCACTAGGCAGTTCTTAATCCATTCAAGTTGACATCACAGTTAAATTATCACACACATGAACTGGAAAGTTGTTTACATTTAAACAAACAGGACTATACACTTAAGAATATATCTACTATCTATATTAGTATTTAAATATTTTATATTCCAATATTGAAAGAGGGCCGGAGATTTAGCCCAGTGGTTAGAGTGCTTGCCTCACAAGCACAAGGCCCTGAGTTCGATCCCCAGCACCAAAAAAAAAAAAAAGATGTTTGCAAGATTTAGTAATTTAATAATTTACTTAAATATTTCAATATCTCATGTTTAACTTAAATTTTGATTAACTTTGAAGCTAAGTGATGAGAGTCTTGTTTGTTCAACTCCTCTTAGTATGAGTTACTCTATTGTATTTAGGCTATTTGCATATTAAAAGTGTTTTTTGTTCAATACTGTTATGGTTTGTGTCTAGATGTCCCCCCAAAGCCTCATGTGGTAAGAGATAGCTGGATCTAGAGTGTGTGATTACTAAATTGATCCATTGATCGGTTTGGCATTGTTCTGCTGGGATCAAGGATGTGAGCCTGAGGTTGGGGGGGTGGGAGTGTGGGCTGCCCTGGGGGCAGGTAGCCTAGATAATAGATACAGGAAGAAGCTTAACTAGCTGCTTGTTTGCATTGCTTATTTGCATACATTCCTTGCATTTTCCTCACTTTACTTTACTTTACTTTACTTTACTTTACTTTGCCGGTCTGCCACGCTGCCCCGCCGCCTCGGACCCAGTGGACTATAGACTGAAACCTCTGCAGACTGTGAGCTAATAAACCTTTCTTCCTCTAACTTTGGGTGTCGAGTATTCTGTCCCAACAACGAGAGAAAAGTAACTAAAACAAATACTATATTAAGAATATATTTGACAATTTATGTCTTCATTTGTACAGATGAAACTGTGGATAACATTCACTAAGGAAATTGTAATTACAGCTAATAAGTCAGTTACAACTGATAATAACGATAATGAGCTATAACCATCACTTTACAAGTGAAAACTTCAATAGAAACAGACATCTTTTTCCTTCCTTAAATAGAATTAAATTTACACCTTTCTGATTGCTTTATGAATTTGTATAGGGGTTGAATCAAGAGACATGAAGAGACAGGAAAAAAAAAGTAAGGTGGTTTCATCTTGTAATCTGGTAGCTGAAGATTAAGATATAAGACAATTAACATATTAATCAAAGCAACTAATTCTAACTACAGCACAGAAACTCAAAAATCTCAGTGACAGCGCATCAAGGACTTGTTTCTTTCTGGCATTTCCCATCTACCATAGGTCAGGGGGTGGGAGACAGTCTTCACATATAGGGATCTAGGGTTGTGCAGGTGGTCCCCTAGACCATGTGGCCTCTGACGAGGCTATGGCAAAGAAGGAGCTGGAGGACACATGTTGCCTTGCTGCCTGCAAGTGACACATGTCACTTCCACTCATGTCCAGCATACACTGTAGTCTCACCCTGCCATGTGAAAATCCGAGGAACACAGAGGGGCCTGTGGACTATTTAGCCAGTGTAGTGCCAGCCATCTCTGCTGTCTTAGAGACACTTTTGAAAGGAGTCTGATTCTCTTTGATGTGGAGTATTTGTGAAGAGGAGAGAAGAAAGATTTCCAATAGCTTGTCCATGAAAATTCAACTACAGACTCAACTGGGGAAATTTGATCAGTTCCTTCAGTTAGGTAGAAAATGGTCTCAGAGACTTTATCCATCAGTAACTGTATTTCTTTATACTTTTCCTTTTTTATCTCCTGGTTTGTTAACTTAGAATTTTGACCTTATGTAACTGGAAGAATTAAAATGTTAAAAACATTTCCTCCTAGTCACAGGAAAGCACTCAGACTTTCAGTCAACATCACCAGTAGCAGACTTTAAGTATCCACACAAAGTTGTAGGATTCCTTCCCAATTCCTTGGAAGATAAGGAAAAGCAGGAACCAAGTTGTGGGGAGAGGAAATAAGATGGAAATACTTACACACCCGCGGCATAAAACATCTAATTCTTATTGCTATCTATTACTGTATAATAGAACCATTCTAAACTCAGTATATTGGATTATTGAAAAAATATTTGTTTTCTGACAGTGATATGGAGCAGTACTTGTGCTGGGCTCTGGTAGCTCTTCTGCTGGTCTTAGGGTCCTCGTATAACCTCTGTTTTCTGGCTGCTAGTCCAGAGCTATTTGATCAAAGAGGGCCTCACTCACATTCTTGGTAAATGTACTGGCTGTGACAGTATTGTTTTCTCCACATATTTTCTTATCTTTAAGTAGTCTAGCCCAGGTCTCCAAACACAGTGATCTCAGGCTTTCGTGTGCAAGCAGAAGCTGCAAGGTCTTTTGAAGTCTAGGCTCAAAATTAACCCAACATTACTGCTACCATGTTTCTTACCTGCAGAAACAAATAGGACCACTCCAACAGGGTCATAGACCCAGGCTCTTGATGGGAGGAGAGGGAAAGTCACACTGCAAATGTACGAGCACAGGAATGAGAGGAGTTCTTGTGGGACATTTTGCAAAATTCCTCCTGTGCTTCTCCTTTGCCCCTCTTATACAAATAGAATTTGGTTTTTTGCAGGGAACTTTTCTGCTAAGGAGTCAAGAAAATAGAGGGAGACGTTATGCTCCTCAGGAGAAAAGTTAATACTATGTTTTGCCTTGTAAGTGTGGCTTTCTCCTGATGTTCTGCTAAGTCCCAGGCTCGTGAAAGGAATTACCTTCAGAATTCCTGTCTGACACAATCGAAGAGGAAGACTGGTGTATGAACAAGTGCACAGCAGAAGACTGGCCACACAGTTCACAAGGCACAGAGCAAAATAAGAATGTAGGTGTAACGGTTTAAAATTAAGAATTTTAAGGTGACAATAGCAAATCTGAGTCCCTCTGAGTATGTAGACTTGAAGCAAAACCCAACTCAGTATTTCCAACCAGGGGTGAGCGTGCAAGTACACATACATGTGTGTGTGTGTGTGTGTGGATCTTGTATGTTTTCCTGTCTACATACAATGGAAGACAAAAGATTATGAGGCTCTTTATAATGCCACCAATTTTTTTTTCCAAGCAAAATGTAACTGAAATGATAAAATGACTAGCTTCCATCCCCGGACTGAGGTTATTTGTCTGAGAATTAAACTGAGTTCTGTTTTCCAAGGAGGAGCAGTTTGGAAGCAGTGTGTTGTTATATGCCCAGTGGTCGTGATTCTGCAAAATGACTTGAAACATAATGGTGTGAAGTCCTGACCTCACTTTGAGACAGACACTTCAAAAATGACGAGCTGGTTAGGGAAATATTTTGTCTTCCTTATATTTGAATTCGTGTTGTCCCTAAGAATTAGTATGTCCTTCGGGAGTAAAGAAGCTGGGGGAAGGGTTGTGAACAGGTACCACCTGGGCGACAGAGAGAATTTCAAGGCTACCTGCCTTTCACGCTGTCAGGGACTTTGCAGCCCGACTGGTTTGTGAGTGCGTAAGCCCACCCGAGGACTGGCTTCAAGGGTGAGTAAAGTGTGCGGTGGCATAATGCCCTGCACTTCAGGGGCCTCCATGCTCGGGACCAGCGACCAATTATGTGGCCATTCTGTTCTGGCTCAATTCAGACAGGAAGGAAAAGGACTTTGCTTGCTCAGTTCTCCTTCTGGTTTAACCAGTCCCATCCAGGTGTCCTGTTTTTCCCCTGGGAAGGAAGGGCTGCGGGGTGATACACGTGGCAGTGGGGGTGGGGGTGGGGAACTGGATGAGAACAGGGCCTGGGAGTGCTATAGAAGTGGCACTTTCCCCCACCTGGCGGAGCATGACTGGCATTGGGGAAAGACCGCATTCTACTCACCTTGCAGACCTAATGCGTAACCCCACACTGCCTTTGGGGCAAGGGCGGGCCTCTTTCAATCCTACGCTTTTCAGGAAACCGCAGTATTTACCCTCAAGCTTCTCCTTCTAAAGAGAATGAAAGGGAGAGCGGTCCAGGGAAATGTAATTATAAGAAGATTAACTCCTTGCCATAGATGGAACTGGTAAAATGCTCCACCTTCCCTTTCAAAACCCTCTTAATAAGCAATTGAAGTGAGAAGTCCAGAGTGATGAGTTGTGCCAGCTGCTTCCATTCTAGGGACGAACTAAACTGTCAGAATCCTGCCTACAAAGAGATGACGTCCCTGTTTGCCTCTGTCCTTACTATCCTCCACTCTCACCATAAAACTTAACTATTTTTTTTTAAAAACTGGGAATAAAGGGCTAATTCCATCTTGTATATGAGTAAGGGAGAGTGAGAAACAGTATGTTCTTCGTGCCTTTATTCTTTGGTCTAGTTCAGAATATTCACACCTTGAAGAAGGGAATGTAAAGGCCTGCTCTGCGATGCAGGGCATCCTCATCCTATTTTTTAAAAAAAGTTTTATTTTGGGGCAAGGTCTCACAAGTTGCTAAGTTGCCCAGACTGGGTTTGAACATTTGAACCTCCTGCCTCAGCCTCCCAGACTGCTGTGAATACAGGTTTGCATCACCATGTCTTGGCAAGTGATCTTTCTTGGTTGGTATTGAGTCATACACCCTTTAAAGAGTACTATTTTTCACCTAATTACTAGTGGAAATGCAGCAGTCATAAAATAGAGGATGAAGTAGGGTGTTTCCTAGGCAGAGAGAACAACCTTCGCAAAGGCCCGGAGCCAACACAACTTGTGGGAGTTTGATTTTCACTTTTGTGTTGGGAGTTTTCGTAAATCAGTGCAAAGGCTCTTCATGTTCTGACCTAATCCCTGTCCGAAGTCCTCTTCCTAAAATTCCCTCTTGACCCACGAGAGTGTCCCAGAGGACAGACACCATGAAGGCACAGTCCCTTGGACAGTGGATTTCGCAGAAGTCTTCTGGAATTAGACACCCTCCCTGGAGAAAGTGGAGCACAAGGAGGGAAGCTTGAATTGACTGAGTTCATCTGGAAAGCTTAGACTTCAAAAGACTGAGAAGTCGCTGAATTGACTTAGTTTACTCAGAAATGGCCAGCTTTCTCTCCATAAAATGGAAACTTAAGATAAAAATTAAGTTCCATTCAGATTATACTTTTTGCACTTGTGAATATGTGGTTTGTGAAACTTATACTCACAATATACGCTTCTCATAGATGAAGAAGTATGTTTAAAACATTTTAAGCACCCGAAGTTACTTGTTAAACGTCACTGAATTTGAATGTAGACTTCAAATGGGAAGAAACCCACTACTTGAAAAAATTAAAAAAAAGAAAAATGAAAAATAGACCTATAGAGATTTCGTGACTTGTTCATAGTCATACAGCAGATGGATAGCTAATAATTTTATGAGTGAATTTTTCATCAATAGTGAAAGTCTGAAATACTTATCTACATTTTTAAGAAAGATGGTAAGCTTTAAATAAGCCAAGTGATAAGTGACAAAAAAAGAAAAATAAAGGAATCAGTAAAAAAGCTGAGCATAGTGGTCCTGGCCTCGAGCCCCAGCCCTCCAGGAGAGTAAGGCAGGGGAGTTAGAGCCTGAACAATTCAGCAGTTTGGGATGTAGCTCAGAGCAAAGGCCCATCAACCCTTAAGACTGCCAAGAAAGGGCGGGACTGTCTATGCAAGTGAATACATTTGCACATAAGTAACAGTTATCTGGGTTTGGTGCCATTGTGTAACAGCAGATACTTGAAACTTTCATTTCTGAGCAGGTTTACATTTCTTTTTAAGGTCTCAGAAACATCAAATCTATGCTGCATCTATAAAAACAATAGAAGTTTAATACTTTCCCTTCCAAAATACAGTATATATTTCCATATTGCTTATCTACTATAATTATTTCAATGTATTTCCTTAATCTTATGTCAAATAGTAAATTATTTTGCTCTTTGCCTTTGCGGAATTTTGTCATTGGACCTTAATGTATGAATAAGTATATGTACATGATATAGGGTATGTGCGTGGGGAACACATTTTGGATTAGAAGTCTGAGGTACTGTATCCTTTTTTTTGCTCCATATTACTCTATTCCCATGTTCATGACAGTGATTTTAAAAGATTCCTGCAATTGAATCATATTCTCCATCATCTTCCATCCTAAAATAAAATACTATCTAGAATGGAAAAGTGTTTCATTCCAAGAAATAATAATCTCACTTTAATATATTAACAAATGTACGATACATTAGAATTAGAGTGTTTCTTTGATAGTACAATCATACTGATCTATGATAAAAATGTACAGAAAATTGTAGTGTCTTCTTAATATTCAATGTTTGCTTATTGACACAAGACTAACAAAGAAGGATGTGTTGTGTTAGTCTCTTAATCTAAGAGTTTTCCTCTAATTCAGGGAAAACAAAAGTAGAAGCCTATTCTACAAAGAAGTATCTTTACTATCTAATTATATGTAATGAAGTTATTCTATAATAAACCCATTCTATTTTTAATTTTTTTTATTTTAAACCAAGAACATGTATTGGTACATTCTACATACAATGGTCACATTCATTACATTTATTCTGTACCTATACATGATGCATCTTGGTTCTCCCCCTTCTCCCCCGCCCCTCCCCTCTGCTCCCTCCCTCTCTATTTACAGCAGGTTCATTCATCATTTTCCATATTTTCCCATTCCCCTCTTTCCCCTGTTGCCTTACTGCTTTTCCCCTTCTTTCTTTCTAGTATTCCTCTCCTCTGCACACCATCCTCCTTTTATATAATATCTATTACACCTCTTTGTCCTTATTTACAGTTATGGTTTCTCATATCAGAGAAACAATTCGATGTGTGCTCATGAGTGTCTGATTTATTTCACTCAAGAGTATGTTCTCAAGAAACATCCATTTATATATGAATGACTCTAGTTTATCCTTTTTATGGCAGTGTAGTCTCCATTGTGTAGAAAAAACACATTTTCTTTAGCCATTCGTTGGTTGTTGGGCATTTAGGTTGTTTCCAAGACTTAGCTATTACAAATTGTGTTGCTATGAACACGATGATGCATACGTCCTTGTGGTATGACGATTTTAATTCTTCTGGGAAGATCCCCAGTAGGGGAATAGCTGGGTCAAATGGAACCTCCAGTTGTAGTTTTTTGAGGTAATAAACCCATTTTAATGCACATTATTCTCAATGTTACAAATGTATTAGACCAAGATGTTCTGTAGAACAGACATTTAAAGGTCCCTACCCATAAGCAAGATATTTTTAACAAGTAAGCTACAGCTTTATTTCTATTTTTGAAAAACTCAACATTTTCTTCAGTCCAGGCACCAGTAATTATTGACAATTTCTGAAATGGAAGAGGGCTGGACTAATACGTGAAAACACTGACAAGAGACCTTAGGCGGCAGCTCTTGAGAAGGTCTTAAAATAGCCTTAGCAGGTGGAGAACGCTCTAAATATCTCAGGGTGAGAGGGCAGCGCTAGCTTTCAGCCCTACTAGTTACTATACCAGACTGTGGAGAAAAGACTGAGTTCTTTGCACAGAGGAGAACAATTTATCTTTTCTTCATGAATCGAGCATTATAATGACAAGTACACATTCACCACAGTAGATTTCCTGAATGAGAATCATCTTTATTTCAAACTGTATATTAGTTCCTATTTTCTAAATGGTATTCATAGTTTCTGTCAATATTAAAAACACAGAGATAAACACAGTAGCCAGAACTAAAGTTAATCCATTACTTGGAAAACATAGACCCTTTAAAGTGCAATACAGCATGAAATTACAATTAAATTAAAATTTTAGTAAGATTTTAGGTTTTTCTTTTCTAGTTTGAGAAATATATGTATAAAATGGAGAGTTTCTCAATTTTTTTCCTCAACAAGAGGATAAAATAAGGTATAGATATTTTAAACATTATAATCCAAAAACAGTAAAAATTCATAAAGCAATAATATTAATTAGTACACTTAAATGAATATTGATATTTTACTGCTTCCCTGTGTGATTTCATACTCATTTTACCCTAGCATATATTAATAAGAAATATTAATTATGCAAATGAAATAAAATGTTTGGTGTCCAAAGAATTTAGAACCATTTCACTATTTATCGATACTGTAAGAAATTCTGAAGTAATGTTGGTAGCTGGAGCTGGGAGATGAGATGCAATCTCTGTCTTCCTACACAATTTCGGATACAGAGCCGGCAAAGTTGGCAAAGAGAGCTTGGGGTAGCTACAAGAAGACACGAATAGATTTGTTAATTAAAATCAAAATGAATTTTATACGTAGTAAGTTACATGAAATAAAACCATAAAAAGACAATGATTTGTACTAAGCTAGGATAGTATGTCCAGTACACTGTGAACATTTATTTAAGCATTAACATTGCTTTTATTTATGAGATCGTATAACTGAGCTGCATCTCATGTTATTAAAAACACTGTCATCTTCAGGATTATGAAATTCTTGCTGCATTCAGAGCCTCAGAAACAAATTCTTCCTTTTGAAGGAGACATAAATCAAAAGCCCTAAGAAGTGTTTTGTACTAAAAGCAGAAATTGTAAAATTATGTATATTTCCTCAAATTAGGTCTCATTTTAAGCCAAAGGAAATTTTCATATAGTCTCTGAACCAGGTTTAACAAAAAAGTCTTCAGTGTGAAAATCTTTCCTTATCATGTTTCTTCAACATGTCACAGAAGACACATGCCTTTACAAAATGGGACATCTTTCCAAATATAAATTAGCAGACATTGTATCAGAACTACGTATTACAGGTCAGCAAAATAAGCTAAGTATATTTAATGAAAGAAGTAAGAAAGCTTAGATATGACAAAAATGAAAATTTAAATTACATTTTCTTCATAGATAAAATTTAAATTGAAAATTTTCTATTTTCCTAAAAATATTCCAAATCGTATGCCATTATTTTAATTTACCTGCCAACAAAAAGCCTTTTGATTTCATCTGTTGTAGGCAAATTTATTTGCGTGTTTTGAGAGTGTTCACATCCACCCCTCCTACCTTCATGTTGAAGCAGAACTCTTTCCACTACGCTGTTAGATGTAGCTACATCTACAGGTCTCAGAAGCTCCGTGTTTTTTGCATTGATATCTGCTCCGAATTCTAGCAGTAAATTTACAATCTCTGTACTGGATTGCTGAGCAGCAGCATGTAAAGGAGTGTCCCAATATTTGCCTTTCTGTACATCGGCGCCTGCAGATAGATAGTGAAGAAAATACAAACACAAATTATTAGACGAATCAGTTATGTCCAGGGAGTGCAAGAAAAGCAGTTGAGAAAGGGAACAAAGAAGACCTCATTCTATCTAAAATAATTTACGTGTGTATATATATATATATATATATATATATATATAGCCTCAGTCTCCTAAGCGCTAGGATTACAGTTGTGCACCACAATGCCTGGCCCATATTACATACAAAAAAATCTTAAACTGTTTCATCTGGAGGGGTGGTGCATACATTTGTTATATTATTCTAAAATATTTTTCTATATGCTTGAAAGATTTCATAATAATAGAAGATTTATAACTTTCTAAATTATTCCAAAAGTAATTGTATTAACATAAGCAGAGCAAGTTCATGCATATCTCTTTCTATCACAGATGGTACTCTTAAGATAATGAAGAACGTATTACTTTTATTCTTGTATGCAAAGGCAATAAAGTCTTTAGTTTTCTGAAGAACTCACAAATCTAGACACGTGAGCCATTTAGATAAAACATGTGTAGCTTTTCCTACCTCCACTCAATCGTGTAGCTGAAATCAATAAGTGTAATACAGACATGGAGACTCAAAGTACATCCATGATATCTGCATATAAAATAAATTTTTTAAAATCCTTACATTAAAAAAATACAACATTACGTCACAAATTACCTGATACACAGTTATTTTATCTTAGCATAAGGCCTGACGGATACTGGTCATGCATGTGCAATAAATAAATGCAGTTCAACACTGTAAAAATAATAATAATCTCATTTCCTAGTACATAAATAGTTACAACACCAAGGCATCCCTGTCAATAAAAATGCATAAGTTCTTTTCAACTTCGTTTTCTGATACTGTTTGCAAAATTAATGATTGTCTCCAAGAGGCAGTACATTTTATGAGTTCCTTTATGGCCCTCCTGCTGCTTACAAATTTCAGTGAATGCAATAATTTTCACTATTTTTACAACAAATATAAAATGTTTGGTGAAGCAATTATATTCCATGGCAAAATTTCCATAGAGAAATCATAAACTTTTTGGGTTGTATCAATTTTATGAGAGAATAGAGCCTGAAAATAACAATCAACAATTGCTAACAGCAGTTTTTCAATATTTTTAAAAATTCATTATAAAATATTTGGTGGAAAGAATAATGTTTCTAGCAAAATAAAGACAGACAATAAAATATAAACTCTATTGTTTATACCAAATTTATTGGAGAACATGGCTAGAAAAGCACAATAGGTCAATTATTAACAGAACTCATGTTTAAGACTCTAAGTGTAATAAGAATGAAATAGTAGATGCAAATCCTGCTTGCAAGAAATTTATAATTTAGCTGAGATAATGTGAGTAATACACAGTAAATGGGTTTACTAAAAATATATGTCTGAATATATTAAGGGTCAAATGACTACCGTAAATAATAAATAGAAACCCATTTGCTCGTTTTATGTATATTGTACACATCTGTACCCATGAGAGGGAGGCATTATAGTAAAGAAAAGAAATGATGGAGGGGGAAGCATGGTCCATATCCTGAAGGAGCTCCCGGTTGTATGGTGGAAAAGCCCAGTACGATCTCAATAGATTAAGGATGTTTCACGGGGAGCTGATGCCAAACCATGAGGAACTGGGTTATTTCATGAAAGTGGAAAAGGATATTAAGTTATTTCACGTAAACAGGATGGGATGTACAAAATCTCAGAAAGTGCATATGTTTTTATGGTTGTTAGAAGATTAAATTAAGTTTCTATCCCTAAAATGTCTTCTGAGGAATTTCCTTAAAAATACACGTATACTTAGCAACATTATATTCAACCTTGAGGAGTTTAATTTTATGGCGCTTTATAAGCAGGGCTTTCAGATTCCATTTACATACCCAAATGTCCGTTAATGTTGTGCATGCATAATACAGAGATTATACATTCATCGGTGAGCTTTAAGTGTCATCAATAATGAAATCCTTTTTATGAGTTTTATACTTGTCAGAATGCTTACAAAGAACATTTGTAAAGCAGTAAGACACAATTTTGAAAGAAGCTGAGTTAGAAAAGTAATTGTTTGTGTGTACGAACAAAAAAGAAAGTGTTTTAAAAAAAAAAAGTACCGGCATCAAGAAGCATCCAGATGCAATGGAACTGCTGTGACATACAAGCGACATAGAGAGGTGTTCCCAAATGAGGGATGTCTTGGTCAACGTCTACGCCCCAGGATATCAGTATGTCGAGACATTCATGATGACCTGCCAACACAAAGTGGCAATGAGTTTCCCTTCACGAATGCCTACACACCCCACACTCATCTCAAATCGTGCTTCCCCCGAAGTAGAATTCAGTGAAAGAGAAGCAAAGTGAGGTATTTCAAAGACCTCCCTCCCACACACAAACTCTCTTTTCCTTTATTCCTGGAACTGAGTTACCTTTACTAGCAGCCTCATGTGTGGGAGACGGGAGACAGGACTCTAGCTGGGCTTTGGCACCGTACTCCAGAAGAAGTTCTGTACAGCTTCCACTGCCTTGTGAGCATGCATTGAATAATGGGGTCACACCATCTATTGTGATTGCATTCACCTAAGCCAAACCCAAAAGCTAAGAGTAAGATTCATAAATGATACATCATTAACTCACTTAAGCTTTGAAATTTCAAAAGTCATGCTATCTCCTAGCTGGTTGGGAAGGCATGTGTGGTAAACATGACAAAGTATACTTAGTCCAAACCCATCAATAAGAAAAGCTTGAAAACTTCAGAAGATAGAGATATGATGTGGCAGGCAACTCCACAGAATTAGGCATACAACTCATGAAACTCATGAGAAAAAAAATACTCAAGTATCAAATTAAAAGCTAATTTAATCATTAAGTAAATTTCAGTAAGGAAACAAGAAAAATGTAATAGTGATGAGAACTGTGATGAAGTCACTCTGCTTATGACTATTTAAAATGGTAAAATCGGTCCTTCTGTTTCTGAGAGAGAATTTGAGGAAAACCATCTAAAGATGAGGAAACATTATAGGGTTAAAGATGTTCATCTATTACTAGAGCCATGAAAGCAGAAAATAACTTAGAGAATATTCTGCATTATTAAGCAGCATGCTACCAATTCATACGATGGTTGGAAATCTTTTTTTGGGGGGTGGTGCTGGGGATTGAACTCAGGGCCTTGTGCTTGCTAGGCAAGCGCTCTTCCATTTGAATTGCATCCTCAGACCCTGGAAATCTTTTTAAAAGCATGTTACATACTTGTACAATGGTTGAAAAGCCTTGAGGAGGCTGAAGTGATTCGGTGGCTTTACTTTTATTGTTATTTTGAAATCTACTGAGGAAAAGAGGAGGAGAACTCTGATTCTCCCAGTCAGTAGTTGTGAAATTGTTAATGTAAAAAGGTGCTTACATTGGCTCCAGCTTCCAGAAGCGTTCTGGCACATGCCACGTGTCCTCCCAGGCAGGCTTCGTGCAACGGGGTGACATGGTCTATGGTTACTGCATTTACATTATAACCCTAAACATGACATAAATAATTTGAAAAGGTAATCAAAAAGTTATATGACATCATCTCCATAAATATTACTAGAGAATTATATATTTTGAAGATTAAAGAATCTCAGGCAAACCAGTTTCTAGTTCAGCAGGAATGGCCAGCTCAAATGTCATAGAGCCAGTCAGCTGTTGAAGCTTCTTATCTCTTCTCTTCTGGGTATTCTTAATACATATAATAGATTTTTGTAAACTAAATTTACTAGAACTTATTGCTTCTAACTGTGCTTTGGTCCCTCTTATCCAACAACCCTGTAGTCTCTTTCCCCTACACTTCGCAGACTCTAGTGTTCACTATTCTACATTTAGATAGATTTTAAAAGCTTTTTTTACATTTGATATTTGTCTCACTTTGTCTGACTTATCAATATTGTATCCTCCAGTTCCATCCATTTTACTACAAAGGGAAAGATACCATTCTTTTTTTAATGGGTGTTCAATATTTATATATATCATATTTTTTATCCATTCATCTGTTAATGGACATCTAGGTTGATTCCATATCTTAGCTATCATGATCAGTACTACAATAAATACAGGAGTGAAGGTATTTGTTTGAAATGCCAATTTAATTTCCTTTGGAAGGCTCCAAATAAAGGTAATGATAAAGAGATAGAAACACTACCACGGTTTGGTCAGTACACAGTTTATACATGTATTGAAGTGCTACACTGCACTCTCTAATATGTACAACTATTAATGGTTAATCAGAAATTGTTTTTAAACACTTAGGAAATAGAAATCGTAATCACCTTGATTTGATCATTATATATTGTATATACGTATTTAAATATTCACACTGCTGATCACAAATAGGTACAATTAAAACAATAATAACAAAACTCTTTAAGCCCATTTTTGTAGCACCATCCTGCCTCAACCTAATAATGTCTTTAAGTATTTTATTTAACAGATTCTGGTATGTTCTCTTTAAATTTTGCTTTCTTAAAGTTTGTGTGTGGGGGTCTTTACTTCATGGTTGCTTTGTAGAACATTGTTTATAGGTTAAATCACTGGCTTTGATTGAGAATATGTAATTACAAGTCAGGCCAAGCTGGAGAAAAAATAAACTTTAGTAAACTGCTTTGTAAATTTCTTTCACTAAATAGACATGATTAAGTTACTAAACTCCTCCACTAAGTAGAGTAAGAACTCTGACTATAGAGTCAGATTTGAGTTTAGAGCTATGGATCCATTATGTAATAACTTGTAATTTGGACGTATTTCTTAACCTGTAAACGTTAGGATTATCATGAGAATTATATGAGATGATTCGTGTAAAATAGTTATTACAGTGCCCAGCACATAGAAAATGTTAGGTTTTATTAGTCAATTAAAACTAAGTAAAAAGTTTGAAGATTTATTTAGCTCAAGTGGTAAAGCACTTGCCCAGCAAGCACAAAGCCCTGAGTTTGAGCCCCAGCACCAAACAAAACAAAACAAAACAAAAACCTGAGTAAAAAATCTTTTAATTTTATTCCATTTAAACTGTAATATCAGACTAAAATAATTACATATTAGAATGTGAGATTCTTTACCTTCTCAATATCATTAGTAATTCATTTTCTGTTGACAATCATAGTAAGCACTATTATAATAGGAAGAATGTCAAGGCCAAATCCCTCCTGACATATTACAAATTACGATAATCTGTAATACCAGAATTGATATGAAGAATCATAAACTGAAGGCACTAAAATATTCACACCAAATCTTTGCCACTAACAAGTGGAAAATTTTTAAGATCCTTTAATTATCCCTTGAGACTTCAGGGTGCTGGCCAGCAGGCAGATCTGGAGAGCTGCCCCAGCCTTTCGCCCGGGATAACCAGATGACAGAATCTGCGAGGAGGTGGGGGTCCCCTTTCACGGCAGGCCCTCGGGCAGTTCTTGCTCCTCCCGGCCGGCCAGCTGTCCATGGGTAGGGGATACACATTGAGAAATACCCAGGGCTGCTCTCCTCTCAAAGAACCACGTGAGCCTCTCTGACGGATTACCCTGTGAAATTACTGACCTTTTTATAGGTTTTTCCCCTCATCATCAAGGGCTGAGCAAAACAAAACAGTCACACGGTCTTCCCTCCAGAACTGAATGGCTCTGGGGGAACATCTCATTTTACAAAGGAGAAAATATAGCTCAGCTGGTCTGTGGGTCACCTCAAGTGCCAGCCCAGGATCCCGGCCTCCTGGGTCCCAGGCAGGACTGTTTAAACTGAAGGACTCAACTTTTGCTTCTCCCAGTCATCTGAGAAAACTTCTTTCTCCTTGATACTGGTGAAGTGACATCGGTGCAGTGACATTCAGAGCGCACATGCATTTGAGTCAGATTGGAAATTTGAAAATTAACTGCACAGAGCCCGAGTCAGACTCCTTTCTGTCTTATCAGGGAATCTATGTTTTTCACTTTTCCTCTGCTGAGTCTGATGATCAGACAGGTGTACAAATGAGTGTTCTATCATCTTCAAAGGCAATTCTTCATTAATATAAATTCCTCTGTAATATAAATTATTTCTACTCATCATAATGTAAAATAGATTGTTTGGGCATCTGTTCTGATTATTTGAGGTATTATTTGACTAAACTAAACCTGCAATTAGAGTTAAGGTTGTTTAGAATTCAATAAATTGTACAAAAATTCAATCACTAATTGCTTAAATATGTGTATCAATTAATATATACACTGTGTGAGAAATGTGAAATACTTATAGAATTACACCGAAGTATTTATAAAGGGATTTCAAAGATAAATCAGAAACTATTGATGCCTCATGTGATTTAAAAGGAAAAGACAGCAGTAAAATTTAGGCAATTTTATTATTTTTAATTGATTTGCTTTGACAATGTTTTATGTTCATGGGAAGGGGAATATGTTAAGCTACATGTAATCTTTTACCTGTGATAATAATGTTCTCAGTGCAAGAAGACGGCCTTGACTTGCGGCTTCATGTAGTGGTGATCGATCTGCCCAGGAACCTACCCCCAAAAAAAAGGAAGACAAAGAAAAAGATGAAAAGAAAGAAAATTTGTGAATCAAAGTAAATCCTAATAGTGTCAATCAATTCCTCTGTAATATAAATTATTCAACAAGGTGATCCATATACCAGGAACTTTGATTCTATTCTGAAGGTTCTAGATAAGCAGTGTGCAAATCCAGAGGACCACGATGCTCTGAAACAGACCTATCCCAGACTTACCATACCTACTGAATTATCCTCCAAAGAAGAGGAGGATTAAGGGCATGAAATTGACCAAAACAAAACAAATACCAAACAAACAAACAAACAAAAAACCCTATTTCATGCTTTTTCAGACAAAATCAAAAATGACTTTTAATTTTTAGCAGCCATAGCTGCCAGAATGCACACCTCCCTCTCCATGTACCAAGCCAACCCTGTCGGCTTTCCTGTTCCTACACCTCGGCCTGCCGGGGCCATGAGCTGTAGTGGCTGCAGCATATCCCGAGGAGAGTTATAGCTGAGTCCCAAGGCTGAAATGTGGAATAAATTAGGTGGGCCCTAAAAAAGGAGTGCCACAGGTCTGAAGTGGCAGAAAGTCAACTGTGTTTGAAATACCGCTAATGGTGCTGAGGGCTCCGTCATTCACAGACCCAGCTCTCCATGTGTCTTGTGTGGGTGGGCAGGAGCAACGAACCTTCCATCCCTGCGCCCGTGATTCTGTACTGACCCGTCACACCTCTCCTCTGAGCCTTCCTCTTCTCATGTGTCTTTGCACACCCCCCGTCAGAAAAAAATCAGTCCCCAGCATAGCAACCCCCTTTTCTTTCTCTCTCCCAGACCTTCTAAGCACCCAGCCATCACCCAGAGACACCCCTTCTCTCTTAGGTTCCTTGCCCTGCAACAACCAAAGAGGTTTTAAGAGATCAGAGTTGGGATACAGTGATTTTTCCCATACAGTAATATAAGCCAACGCTGTTGGGTCAATTTACTGGACATGAAAGATAGGAGTGAAAGTTTTAAAGTGATTGAGTACACTATCTATACCTGAACAGATTGTTTAAGGCTGATAAATAAAAGCAACACTGAGTAAAAATCTTCCCAATTTGGTTAGAGTTGCTAATCAAGAGGTCTACTAACTATTCCTCCATTTTAAATCCATAGGATACAATGAATAAAAATTTTAAAAAACTGCTGAATAATTCTAGCATAATTTAAGTAAAGTCACTTAGCCATTAGTCAGAAGCATAAATTTTATGCAAAGCTTACCTAAAGCTTAAGTACATTAAGAAAATTATTGGAAATACAGCTGCAAGGGAATGCTATACTTTAGAAACTGTCACATTATCCCTACTTTTCAGATCTTTGAAAAATTCTACACATGATTCTACCAGCGATTCTAGGTTACGGTCTTAACACAGAGCTTTCCTGGAACACTTAAGTGACACCTATTTTATTTCACTGAATAAAATGTGGGGCGTATTTCACACAGGATGAAATACCCAAGTGAGTCTGCTGCACAGGGCAGAGGTCAGTTGCCAATCATCGATCTTTTTATGTATAAAGATATTGTAGGATTTTAGTGAAAATACAAATCCTAGCACAGAGTGAAGTATGTCTTCTTTTTACTGCTGATTTATGAGTAACGAGTTATGACGGCTAATGTCGAATAGCATTTAGTATGTGCATAGCAATAACCTAAGCATTATGTACATAATCTCATTTAGTTTTCACAATGATTTGAAGTATATACAATACAATATATCTACATAATATTTAAAGTGTCCATCTTGCATTATTCCTTACAATCTGGAAAAAACTAGTGATTCAGTCACTCACTTCTTTGAATTTTCATCTGAAATCAGAATTACTGATACTCATTTTTGTGCATTACTTCTTTGCAGTGTTCAACAGTGCTACTATATATCTAAAGCAGAACTGTAATAATGAACACCAATAAATATTTATAGGTAGGACAAAATGTGACAGCAAACTAATAATTTGTAAGAAAATGGAAATAAAAAATTTTAAAATGTGTTATGTACATGCACCAACTCCCTACAATGTAATTATTATGTAATGCAGACATATACTAAGAAAAAATTTTTAAATTTAAAAAAGATAAAAACAAAGAACAACAATGACAAGAACAAAGAAACTGGAACATTATGCTCTGATTAAATAAAACACATAATTCATCATCAGAAACAACATTTTGGGGGGGACTGATCATGTTTGAGTTGAAGCTTCTAAGACAAAAAGTCTGATGCTTTACGAATCATACATATTTGGATTTTTTTTTTTTTTTTTTTAACTAAAAACCGTTTACAGGGGCTGGGGATTTAACTCAGTGGTTAGAATGCTTACCTAGCAAGCTCAAGGCCCGGAGTTCAGTCCCCAGCACCCCCCTCAAAAAAAATAAAATGTTTACAGAGTGAAACTAGAGAACTTCAGGACAAATATTTAATTAAGAAAATAGGAGAATTATAATACTAACTTTTTAAATAGTTTGCATATGTGAAATTACTAGATTTAGTTTAATAAGCAGAGCAGTAGCAAATTAATAAATTTTTAAATCACCAATGCTTAAAAATGCGTTTTGATTTAAATAATCACTTGTTTTTTTTAATAATCACTTGTAATATTTGTAATGAGCACTTTTTCTTTCCTGTATATGATAATAAATTGTATCATCTTTAATTTATCTTTAAAAGATACATATGGAATGATAGGATGCTGCTGACTCATTATTACTGCTTGTTTCCATTGTTAGCAGCTAACATGAAAATTAGCCAAATGTCAGAATTGGTAAAAGCCTAGAGAAATGGCCTTTTGGGTTCATTTTGGACCCATTTCTTTCTAGCGTAGTGTGAAGACCTTTAAGGGGAAGCACAGCTAACAATATTTGCAGCTGAGGCTACTTGATATTCCTCCCAGGCTGCTCTCCTCTGTTGCATCCGAATGCGTTTGTTCATCAAAATGATTGTTTTAGTCTCTGAACAATTTTAGCACTACTTGCTGGTATTTCAGAGTCAAGAGCGGGTATTTGATTATTTAGAAAGTAGACACACAAGAGCCAAAACAGTTGCTGCTACATTTTTTTCTAAAGGAATAAATAAGCAACAAAGCTGTATCAGTCTCTGAAAGGAGTAATTTATCGAACATGCATGACACCCAGTGAAAAAGAAATCCTTTGTTTTAAATTTTGCTCAACTCCCAAGCAAGCCCATCTTGTTTACTTCCTTGTAATTTCTGAGAATATCTGCAATTAATTTGTTAACATGCAAGAATCAAACGATACTAGATCGTCTTCCAATTTCTGTTTCCAGTTTCCCTTTTCTCCACTTTAAGATCCAAAATCTAGCAGTTACAGATTTCTATTCAAATTTGTGCAATATCAAATGTCTTATCTTTCAATATGGATATGCTTTATATCAAATTTATAAGCTTTGTCAAAATCAAACAAAATGTAAATATCTCCATGTAAAGTTATTTAGTAATTTTATGACTGTGTTTTTAGACTTTAATTGAATAGGATAAAAACAATAGAACCCCTACTTATGAAAATGTTCAATTTAACACTTTAGGGTAAATTATTCAGTGTGAAATTATTTGAGAAAATATCTGTGACTTTCATCACGCTAATCAAATGCCTACTATGGTCCCTGAAGCGACACAGGAGCTGACTCTGCCTATACTTAGAAACAACACTAGTTCCCAGACATCTCATAAGTAATTTATGGGGTGAGAACTTGCCCTGTTTTGTCAACATCACATTGCTAGAGCAAAAACATTCACACTTTAAGACACATCCAGTTTTGCAAGGTCTATGTCATACCTAAATCACCATCTCCCCAGGGCACTTCAAGCCAGCCGCTGTTGAGGTAAATCCGACTCATATCTTTATTTTATCAACATAAAAAAAAAGTCACTTGTCATTTGCTACTTCTGTTAGGCCATTTTAAGGTGCTCTGAGCTCCTTGTAATATGATCATTCACTCCAAAAAGAAAAACAACTTCTGAAAATCTAATTTATTTTCAAAAAATTGCCTTTTCTTATTGATTTCTCCTCTTTGAGAAATTACTCCTCTTTTAGAAATTAAAAAAATTCCTAAATTATTAATTTTTTTTCTTCTTACAGTTACTTCCTGTAACAAAATAAAAGCATTACAATTCGACCTCTGTCTGCAGCTATGGTGAAACCATTTCACTATTTGGAAAGCTTTTGCCTGTTCCCAGTCTTAGCACCCTCAAGAGAAAGGAGAATCTAGAGCTAACTTAGCTGTGGTATGGTGGCTCTCGGGCTTTGGTGATACCCACTTTTACCTAGTGTTACTGAAATAGGAAAGGAAGACATTTAGCTCAAACGAGGAATTGTGAAGAGATGAGAAGGGGTCACATTTTTATATACAATTTTCATTTCAGTGAAAAATGTTGATATGGGGGCTGGGGATTTAGCTCAGTGATTAGAGTGCTTGCCTTGCAAGCACAAGGGCCTGAGTTCGATCCCCGACACCACAAAAAAAAAAAAAAAAAAAAAATGTTGATATGTTTTATAGTTCCCTTAGCTATAAAATATGAAATGAACCATGGAGAGAAATGTATCACGAAGCCAATGCAACCCCAATTCAGGATGCTTAACCTTCATGGATACACTCTAAGACTCTTTATCTAATTGCATATCTTATTTTTCTTTAAAAGAAAAATCCCTCAAATATGTATTGTAAAAGCTTCAAGGCAGGAAACATGTGGCCCCATGCATACTCACAAGTTTACAAATAGATTAAGTCAGGCTTTGCTTTATTGCACGATTCCAGACAACCACATTGACAGCGCCATAGAGATCCTTGAGGATGAGGTTAGGAGAAAAGAACTGGTGGTCAAAACCAGGTCCTCACGGACTGGAGGCAGGAACAGGGTGTGGCTTGACCTGGCTGGGAAGACGGCCCTGACCTAAGAGAGTGGCCTTGACTCGACGTCAGCCTGGGGTGTGAAATCCAAAGGCCTTCTCACAGGATCTTCTCACGAGAATTGAGACCAAATAAATAGGAACTGCATCACGAGCTCACTTTCTTGGCCCTGTTGCCCCCTGCTCTCTGACCCATGCTCTGTCTTTAGCTTGGTCTCTAGCCCCTCTCCCTTTTTCGGATCCCTAACTGCCCCGCGGCAACGCCGGGGCTATTTGATTCAGGAGGCAGAACCAGTTTCCTTTTCTTTCGTTACTTAAATAAATTTCCCTAGGACCCTAAGTTCATCCTTTCAAATCTTTGCTTGCTACGAACAAGAATCTAGAATGTAGAGCACAACCAGAGCACAAAGGACTCTGGGACACCCTGCCCGACAACAGATTGAGATTGTCCTTGACTTTCCATTCCCATCAACTCTAAAAACTTCCTCAGAATAATATGCTGCTCCGCATCTGAAAACAGCAGATTTAGTTGTGCCTTGGTTTCTTTAGGAAGATGTACTGAATTAGCACGTACAGCTCGACTAACTCAAATTGATTTATTGTTCATCTTTTATGAGCCCTTCGTTATCTAATAAGACAATACAAGGGGTAAGACAGGAAGAAAAGGTAATTTTAAAAAAGTTGTGATTTTATCTCAAGAAACCAAATTAAATTTTCACAAGTGAAGGTGATGCTTTCTCCCATCTATATCCATAATTCAGAGAAAAGAAGCCTAAGATCATTTTCAGACAAGATGGGGCACGGTGTTCACAAAAAAACATTCTTTTATGGCAGTAGACATAAGGTCCTTTTCAAAAGGTATTGCTGCTCTTGGAAGATTACTTAGTCATCCCAATTAACCATCATTCATTATTAGTATTGTAAGCAGAGCACACTAACTTCATCTTTAGATAGATCTGAGATCTAATTCTATGGTAGATACTTAAAAGTTATGTGATTTTAGGCATTTAACCAAAATCAGTTTTCTCAACAATAAGGGCAAAGATAATCTCACCTACCTCATAGGATTGTAGTTTATGTGAATATTTTACTTAGCATAGTACGGTAGGGACAGGAGTCTGCATAGGTAGGGAAAAGGTAAGGTAAGGGTCTCACGGGACATTATTAAAAATTAATAGACAATTTTGATCTCTACAGCCAGACTCTGTCTTTGTCTTGAAAGGCAAAGACAGCCATAATCCACTACTTAGAAACATAAAGGCAGCTAGATTCCAACAGTTAAGAGACAAAGGCAAAGGATCTAGTTTGGGGAAGGCCCCAGGTAGTGTGATTAACATGAAAATCACAAACTCCCCCTTTATTTGATCCTTACATCTACATAACCTGGCCCTAAGGCACTCACCCATAATATTACACTTGGTCAAAAGACAAAGGAAGGTCACAGAGCTAAGAGAAATCCTAGGCAAGGGTGACAGACAAGCCCAAGAGCCAATTGGATTCCAAGGGCCAACACAAGGAAAAACTCAATGTAAATAAACCTGCTGTAAGTAAGGAAAGGGGGGAATGGAAGGGAGGGGTGGGGAAGGGGGGGAACCAAGATACGTCACGTATAGGTACAAAATAACCATGATAAATGGGATCATTATGTATACAATGTACCAATGCATGTTCTTAGTAAAAAATAAAAATTAAAAAAAAAAAAAGAGAGAGAGAAACTACAGAGAAGGGTCCGCAAGTATTTTGCTTTCGAATGCTCCCTACTCGTGGAATAGCTATCCATCATCTCTCTTTTCCCCCCTTTTCACCATCTTTAAGTAAAGTGTCTTCTCTTAGTTTAAACTCGGTTTCTTTAATTCTTTGCTGTAGCTAGGTTTACGATCACCGGGAGCTACATTTTCTAGCAGAGCAACAGTTCACAGTCCACCTCTGGACATAACAGTACTAAATACATTTAAAATATCACGAATACAAACAGAGTTCATTTTAAACAATTACTTTCATGGGTATTCCCCATGAGCTTTTATATATATCTTATAAATAGAAAGAAAGAATAATTTATTTAGGATTATGGGGCTTTATTTCATCTTATTTCTCTTGCTTATCATCTGTAGGAGCTGCAAATAGCAATGTCAAAC
Organism: Hystrix cristata; assembly: GCA_004026905.1. Classification (NCBI taxonomy): domain Eukaryota; kingdom Metazoa; phylum Chordata; class Mammalia; order Rodentia; family Hystricidae; genus Hystrix; species Hystrix cristata. Next base: position 47,314 of record PVJO010011809.1, read on the forward strand.
TTTCAATGAGTCCACTCATTTTAAAATTTACTTCAGAGTATTCAGCTAGATATTCTGACTTCTCATCACCTGGCTGTAATAACATGATCTTAAATTTAAGCATAATAATTTTCAAGGAAATTTCCTACCTATTGACTAGTTCGTTTATTTCTCTGAAATGAGGCAGTTATTAATGGTCCAGAAGTTCCTTTTTCATCTCTCCCTCAACCTATCCTCTTCAACCCAAGCTCAGTCCTTGCATCTACCCGGGGTCACCCTTCAGGAGCTCTCTTCTACTCCCATGCATATAAATGTTATCAATATGATCATCATCCTGATTTTCTACCTCCAGATCAGCTTTTTTTCCTCTGTATTCAAGGCTTTTGTTTCCATTTGGCTATTCACCTTTTCTACTTGGATATGTAAGTGGACAATTCAAGCTAACACGTCTAAGCTGAACTCCTGATTTGATACTATTAGTGAAGATCATTTTTTCTCTGAATCTGTATTCCTAACATGTAAGTCTTTCAAGGACCATAGTGGTGTTCTACTAAAATTTATGCTAATATATTTTTCTTTTTAAAAAATCATTCCCTCCCATAGCTCTCTTTTGGTACTGGGCTCGTTCTCCTTTATATCATAATTTTTTCTTTTTAAAATTAAAAACTTTCTGTCAGACCACTTTGAGTAAGTTCTATTCATGTTCTTGCCTAAATCAGCACTGATGGTCTTATTTACATGATTTAAAATTTCCATATTGCTTGCAGTTGGCCTTTTCCTGTTTCCACTTCCAAACCAGTTTAGAAACACCTGCTGAAATAGAAAGGTGAACCACACAGAATCTAAACGTTTACAGGAATCTTTAATAAATAATCATAAAAATGATTCAGCAGATGCATTTTCCATACACTTAAAGCTGAAAATATCGTGCAGTCTCTTGCCATGCTATAGATTTCATTTCAGAACCCACATTCTGGAAAGCAACCCCAGTTTACAGTTAGTATTTGCAAAAACAAGTCAATATAATTTATCTCAGGACACCAACAATTTGCAACGGTTGCTATACTAACCTTGACTGGTCAGAATACCCCAGCTAGCTTTTCGTTTAGAAGAACACTCCTCTCTACTCGCTAGCCTTCTTTTTGTGAGAATCTGCTTAATGCAGTTGCCTTCAACAACAATATATGCGGACATAGTTTGGTTGAGGTTTCTGTCTGTGGCAATCAGATATTATAAGTGCCAGTGCTCTACCCAGAAGAAATTACTACCTACTTTTTCCTTCCCTTCAGATTTAACAAAGATTCCTGTGTGCTGACTGGAAATAGCTTCGAAACTGAACTCTATTCAGCAACGCTGGAGCAGGGCTGGTGGATGCGCTGTGGGGGATGGGCCAGATATGCTCTAGCATTTTCTATTTTTAAAGCAGGGACTCGGCAGGAGCCGGAAGTATTTAACTATTTGTGTGATATAGAAAGTAGAAAATGAGTCAAATTACCTTTCCTCATTGAAACAGAATAGAAATGAGCTTGATCTTTAAAATATGAAAGCCTATTTAAACGATTTAGAAATTGACCAGAAGTGAAATTATCCATTGACAATGGCTGCACACAGAATATTCCAGCTACAGAGCTCAGTCGTGACCAGTGACTAGTTAGCCTTTTTCTCTTCATTCTCAGGAATAAAATACCATTTGTGCATTACAGTCAGCTGGTAGCTAGGTCATATTTTAATTTCGTAAGAACCTAAGTTTAGAACTGAGTGCAGTACAAAATCATAGGCCTTATTTATATAGGCACAGCTCACTACCGTGCTTTCTCTGGAGGTCATTTCTAAACCAAAAGATGTTAGCAGGCAATTTAAGTGCAAAGATTTTTTTCACCCTAATAGGTAGAGAAAAATGTAGCTGGAGCAAGAAAAGGAAAAAGCAGGCATGTGCCTGTTATTTTTCGTTGGCATGTAAAGTCGAGCAGGGCACACGGTTCTTGATGCCATGCTGGAGCCAGGAGCAGCCACTGAACTGCAGGGCACTCCAAGGATTAACTGAGCTGGTGGTGAGGTTCCAGGGGATTAATGTGCCCAGATCTGGCTGGATGAAAAATGGTGACAAATTCTGTTATCCACCCTTATTTTTTAATCATTATTTTTAAGGTTCTAGGTTCTGCTGGTATGTACAGGGAACAAAATTATTGGGGTACTGCCTTCATGTGACAAATGAAGTAGGAGAAAAAACATTCCATGAGTAAACGATGACCCATGTATTAGCCTATCAGTGTTTGGGCTCTACTACATTGCTGATATTTACTACTACATTGCTGATATTTACCTGAAGAAATCACTAATGACTACCCAGAATATGCTTTCTTTATCTCAGTTAAATTCTAATCCACTGTTTGTGTAACATACAGCAAGCAGCTTAATGATACTTCAGTCTCCTTCACTGTAAAGTGAGGAGCTTGGATGTTATCATTCTTTTCTGGCCCTAACATTTTTTGACTCAAAATTCCCGATGAACACACAAACAATAAGATAATATACAAACTTTAGGCATGTTCTACTATCACAAAACATCCTAGATATTCCCAATAAAAGTAAAATTCAGAGCCAGCTCCACCTAGGGAATTGGTGTGGGTGGCACATTCCCAGGTGAAACTGGAAAAGAATGAAGTCTAGTATTTACTTGTACCAGTTGTCATTAACTACTGGCATCTTGTTCCTTACTTGATACTCAAAAATGGAGGGTTATTACCTACACAAACCATACAATAAAAGCAAATACTATTTTTTAAATTAGTGAAATTAAAAGAAAACTCAATTTGAAGCTTATGCCCTTTCAGCTTTATATTTATGTTATTGTCATGTAAATATAAGAAGCTTTACTATAAGAACTGGGGCACTGGGGATTTAGCTCAGTGGTTAGAGTGCCTGCCTAGCAAGCACAAGGCCCTGAGTTTGGTTCCTGGCACCAAAAAAAAAAAAAAAAAAAAAAAAGTACTAGAGCAACTTTTGTTTTCAAAAACATTTTAGGTACCCTATACGATAATGATCTAGTTCTGTGCTTGTCTCTGCTACTATGTTGTGCACTCTGGTTGGTGTAGGAACTGAGTCTATACATGTTATACCTCTCAGTTGGTCCTCAAAATGTGTCAGTGTAATTCAAATATAGAATTCAAGAAATCTTTGGTGATAATAAGCATGTTTCCAGTGCATTTGGAAAAAAGGCGTCTATTAGAAGAGAAACAACTGGTGTTTTCTCTTTGAAAAATTTTAAATGGACCAAAGGCAAAATTAAATTTTAAAGATGACTCCACGGAGCTGAAGGATTTTATGATTTTGTAATTTTGATTAATTCACCAGGAAAAATATTAAATAGATTCGGTGTGCTCAGTATATGCTTAATATGGTTAACTGTATTCTGTAAAAAAAATGCACAATGAAGTGGAAAAAGGTGTAAAATAAGGCTGCACTGAAATCTCTAGGTATATGAAGACTCTAACATCTCAGCTAGTGTGAATATAATGAGCAAATTGGTAAATTGTAAGATATCATTAGGACCTGTGAATGGACCTTAAAACACTAGGGAAAAATATCAAAAATTATATCCCGTAGAAGATAATGGACTCAGAATTATTATGTCTCATAAAAAGCACCTGGGACATACATAGATTGGCCATGACCTCATATTACTACTTACAAGGGGAAAAATAAAATGTTAAGCCTTGCAGAACGGATACAGGATATGAAAAGAGCGTGGTTTTATTCCCCAGAGCAATTCTAATTCCATTTTAACTAATGCCGAGGTATCTGAAGACACAGGAACCTATGTTTGGGTTAGTCAGCAATCCTCAGTGAGAAAGTGATGTTGAAACTGGAAAAGTTTCAAAGAAGGGCACTTGAAGTCATTAATGAAATGGATCTACTTCTGCAGAAATATTTACCTTTAATTCTTCAAACTGAAAAGTTGAAATCTAAGAGACAGGACAGGAATCTACAGAATCATGTAAAGCATGGTTAGGAGTGAATAAACTTTTCAATAAATTCTGAAAATACTACAAAATGATGTCAGCTGTTGACAATTTTAAAAGCTTAATTTGAGGCAAAAATTTAAATTTTTTTCAATTGACAAAACTAATCCCAAACTTAGAAAGTTCATTGTTTCCAAGAAGTGGCATTTAGACAAATTAATGAGTGATCCATAAATAAAAGTCTATGAATATTTATTCTTTTTTTTTTTTTTTTTTTTTTGGTGCTGGGGATCAAACTCAGGTCCATTGTGCTTGCTAGGCGAGCACACTAACCACTGAACTAAATCCCCAGCGCTATGAATATTTATTCTGATGGAACTTAGGTCATACACAACTGTTTCTCTGCTGTCAGAAAAAGAAAATGAAAGGATGAATGTATTCCCACTTAGATCTGCTTGGCACTTTCTTCCACATTTAACTACAGAATATTTCAAACATATCTGCTGTTATGGTTTGTGTCTAGATGTCCTTCCAAAGCCTCATGCGGTCATAGGTGGGGCTGGATCTGGAGTGTGATTATCTGCATAGCTATCTTCTGGTTTCTATTTATAGCTAATTTTGTTTAATCTATAACCTACCCACTTCCCCACAAACACTCCCGGAATTGTTTTGAAACGAATCCCCATTTTATCCATAAATACTTAAATATAAATCTCTAACAGATGACGTTTATCATCACAAAGGCAATATCATAATCACACAGCAAACAATAGCTCTCCAATATGGACAAATATAGGTAGTAAATGCTCATTCTATAAAGAGAGACTCAGTTCATCAATTTAAATGTATATAACCTTTAAATCCTTTAACTTGGGGAAAGAGTCTTCAACTTCTCCATTTTTAATGTCTTTTTTAAAATGTGAGATTCTCATCCTTGAAAAAAATAGAAGAATATTTTCTCCCAATTCAAGGGGTCATTTACGTACAAGTAAAATCCTCACCTTATGTCAGCACAATGATACCCATTATTCCCTTTTACCTGTTAGTGCCAGATTTTCCCCCTTGCAAAGACGCATCTGCGATAGCCATTATTCAGTTGTAAGAAGTTGTGATGTTTTGTTTCTGAGCCCCATTCTTGGCGTTCTATTTTTATTATGTTGTATTAAACATGACCAAGAATGACTACATTTCTTGGTTGATGGTAGTGAATGAAGGCAGATGCGATCTGAGAGTAAGCCTGACATAAACATCTTGGAAAATATAGAGTGATTGTTACCCAACAGTTAACCTCTGTTTCAAGGGTCATTTACTTGTTATACAAAGGTTGCCGGGAAACCTACAGGTGTCAGTGTTGTGGGCCCTGATATTTCCCCTTCTCACTTGGGACTGAGTGCTTAGGAAAGGCCATATAAGAGCCTGAAAAAAATCAGATTTAGAGAATTTATGGTTAGGCTCCCCTAGAACCACACAGGTGACAGCAGGCCTGAACACGGCAGCGATGGTTACTGTATCGCCAGGCGTGTGCAAGGATTTGAGAAGAAATGTTGTATAAGAAGAACTTTTCACTTTTACCAACTTTGACACATTTAAAAGCACTATAAGGGGCTGGGGATTTAGCTCAGCGGTTAGAGTGCTCGCCTTCCAAGCACAAGGCCCTGAGTTCGATCCCCAGCACCCAAAAAAAAAAAAAAAAAGCACTATAAGCATGCTATAAAATCTAATATACTTTGAATTAATGTATCATATGGTTTGATAAAACATTTTCTTTGTAGATCCTGAAACAAGTGGTACAGAGCTTCTGTTGAGAAAATATATCTGTTTCCACTGTCCAGGAAATTTTAACAATGAAAAGTAATTTTTCTTTTTGCTATTACTTAAAGATAGTATCTATCATACTCAGATATATTTTAGTATTGAGAGCTAAAAACTTCTGAAAATATTTAAGATGTCTTGTATGTTAGAAAAATGCATCTCAGTGAAGAAATATTTTAAACTAACCTGAATAACAGTAAGAATGTTTCAAAGACAAAATAATTTACATGCAGAACAAAAGATAGTAAAATACGATTTTAATTCTGAATGCCTAAATGATAAAACATGCAGGACTATCAAAAACTTTAACTACTTACATACATTAGTTTGCAGTTGTGTAATGAATGGACAAGATGACTAAATATTTATTGTTCAATATTTATAAAGTGCCTACTAGGTGTTATGTCCTGAGGACACAAAGGTGAAAAGATGGTTGCTACCTCCTTGAACCCTAAATGCTAGTCAGGCATTTTAGAATTGCATAAGCCTCATTCACTGCAAGCGATCTTTGTAAACCTGGAGATCAAAGACCCTAAGAGTCATGAAAAACTCAGAAATTCTCATAGCTAGGTTTCAATGATGGTACCTCAACTGATAAAATCATCTGTAAAATTTCTGATTGACATATATAATTTTCACTGAAGTTAAGTAAATTGGTATGTGGTGCTGTAAAACACGGATTCTCAATACACAGGACAGGACATTTTCAGAGACAGCATTTCCACTACTAAGGTGTTTTTTATAACGCACAAAAAATTTTGTGGACTACCATGCCTGGTTTACTAATTTTATTTTTAAACCACAATAGATAATACATAGAAACGAAAGATTTTAAAATTTGATTTATATTGAAGTGATGCCCAGAGGTCACTTCACTTGGGTGTGAGAAGGAGAGTCACCACACACAGTTTATAAGCCAAATTAGAGTCCATTTATTTAGCTGGCAGCTGAGAGAGGCTGCTGCCTAAAACTTCTCAACAAAGAAGCACACTTAGGGCCGGGGTTTTAAAGGCAAAAGCCAGTTACACCTCACAGATGGAATTAAGTTGTTACAACAGGCAGGTAATTGCAACAGCTACGGATGAATTTTTAACCATTTATCACGTTATCTCAGCTATGTTTGGCTAGTGGCAGTTATCTTATTTTTCAGGGATGTCTGTTGCGTCAATTTAGTTAATCTCGTTGTTTATTTTTACCTTTCTTATAAGTGAGGGCTCAAAGGTCAGCCCTCCTCAGCATAAAGCCTGTCAGTCTGTAGTTGTCTGTGATTTCCTGAATTTATGATGGGGGTCAGGAAGAGCACAGAATGCAGGGAGGACAATTCCCTGGCAACAGACAGATAAGCAAGAACAAATAATTCTTTTCTAATTAGGAATTGCCTGGGATCTTTTAAAGTTTAGGGCTGACTCAAAATGGAGTCAGATTTTAACATGGCAGAAATCCAGTCATTTCAATATGACTATTTTTTATAAATGTCACTTGGATTAGCAGTTTACCTATACTTGGTTTTACAGACATCAGTAGAGATATAGAACTACAGTATTCATTACAGGGGAGTGTGGTAGTTAGGAGCCTCAACTCTGCAATCCAAGCTGGATTTGGTTTGCTGATAGTTTAACATTTTTATAGTTGTATTTGTGGGCCAGTCTGGTCTGTGATTGTCTTTTCTTGTAGTGACTGATTCAGGTTTTAGTAATGTATCAATTAAGGTTTGGTCACTCTGAATGTTATAGAATAAAGGCTATTTTACACCAGTTGTATCTTCTACCACTGCAGGAGCTGATTAAGAATGCTCTGCCTCTGATGTTGGGCTCCAAGTCACTATAGGCTCCTGACTACAGTATGATGTGAAGTGGAGAAGAGAAAAGATGAAATGGAATTTACAGAGGAAACCTAGAACAGTGTTGATCAATATCTCCATTCTCAAAGATGTAGGTGGGAGAAAAAGCTGGTGCCCTTGACCACATACTGTACAGACACCTGGCCCAGGATACAAAGTCAGAAGAGGAGATCTGACTGGGGTTAGGAGCTGGATGTTGCTAGATGACCAGCAGCACGCGCAAGCAGCCATAGTCCCTGGTTCCCTACACTCAACTTCAGAGTGTCGAATGGGCAGCTCCTGCTCACTGCCGCCCAAACCTTGCATGGACTTTTCTGGCCACTTCCCGCACCGAGCAACACAGGGCAGGCAAGCAGTTGTGGCATAAATCGACAGAGCATGAAGCCATCACAAGTAGCTAGTGAACACAGAAGAGCACAGGCAAAATGATCCTAAAATAGAGGAACGGGTTAACAGGAAAGGAAACACCTCAACAGGAGAGAAGAGGAAGACTCTGACTGTTCTTTCCTCGATGCCCTTTATTCCACATGGCAGTATCATGGACTCCTTGCTCTCTGACTGCCCAAATCTGCTGAATTTCTGTTTCATATCTAAGAGTGACAAGAGACTAGTTCTCTCGTGTGTGCTGAGGGGCAACTGTTCATCCTAATGGAACAAAGCACCCCAGATGACCTAGGAATTGTCTTTTAGTACTGAAAATGAGCTGAGTGGGAAGGATGAGGACACTGCTGACAGAAGAGTTCTTCTCTGGGGTGGCTGGGGAGCAAATTGCTGACAATGTGCTTCTAGTGACCTTGGGGGACCCTTGAAAGGAAGTGAATAAATTAAATATTATGTGCAAGACCACAGGGAGTGCTCTCAAATAATTGTCCTTACATGCTATTTTGTGACTCGGGGCAGTTGTTTTGGGCAGTTCAGTTGAGTACACTCTCCAAGTTCTGGAAAAGGATGGGTGAGGTCACAGGTACAATAAAGTCATGAAACAGTAACTTGGGTTCTCTGTGCTAAAAGCCTCTTTGGCACAAACAATGATTCACCCAAAGTCGAAATAACATGAAAGAGTTGCAATATTTCAGAGCTGAAAGTGAACCTAGATATCTTTTACTTTAGCGATTTATAAATGGCTACAAAAAGCCTTATTAGTTCAATAGAGCTACAACAAAGTATGCCGGCCGTGTGGGGCTCTGTCATCAAACTGTGCATTTTCTGCCCCAGCAGCTTACAAATGAAGCTTCCAGATTATTTGAAAAGAAAGGGTCAATAGCTTGAGAAAGATTAAAAATTCACTGGTCCTATCTAATTCCCTTATTTTGCAGATCAAGAAACTAAAGCCCAGAAAGGGCAGATAGCATCCTCAAAGAGTTAATAGCAAAGCAACCCTGGATCAGAGATGGGCTCTTTAAACTTGGTTCTTTCTGAAGAACTCTTGCTATTTAATACTACATGCAAACAAATCTAAAGCAGTGAATATAAAATAAGGAAGGCAAAAAAGATCCAATAATCAATAGCACCTACATCATAATGTTTTTGCGAGGATTAAATGAATTATAAACGTGACATGTTTAGAAGTGCCCTTGGGTGTGTATGTATGAACAAGGTGTGTACTGTTCTCTTAAAATGACACTCTTTTGGTCCTTTCATTCTCTTTTCTCACTTTGCTCACACACTGTTGTAGCTTGACATTTTTGAAGGGTCGCAAATCCACAAGGAATGACATCAGCAATGTGTGTTCCTTAGCCCGACAACAGATTCTGGGAGGACATCTGATATGCAACATGGATAAAGACTTGACGTAAGAACAATTTTACACATAATCTGTTTGTTCCCCACAGTCTAGCCACAAATAGTTTTATCACCACCAGCCATATGCTCATGGAAGATTTGGGTGCTGACAGCAACTGGGGTATTTATGTTGATTTTTTTTCTTGAAAATTGAGCTCATTTGTAAGAGTGCCTCTTTAGCATACTGTAAGAACAAAAAGCATAGAAAACAGGAGTCCCGGATGTGCCGGTCTCAACTGTCAGTGTTATATGTCAAGTGGCATCACAACCACTTCGGCAGACCAGTCCCGGGTGTCCTATAGATACTGTGCCTCTACCAAAAGGACACTGGCTGCTGAGGGGGACACCGCTTTCTCCCTCCGTGTTGCTACAGTGACTGGGGACAAAGCATTCCTCCTATCGGACCCTCCATACATCTGCGGTTGCATGCAGAACTGGCTAGTTGCATGCACCGACAAAAGCCCACCTTCTATTTTTCATTTGCTTAATCATTCCTACCACTTTGTTAACAAATAGGTACTACAGGATTTGGAGTGTAGGTATAACATACAAAGTGGTTTGAACCATGAAATTCTAAAGCCCACAGTTGAAAGGGTTTTTAGCAGGTAATGATTCTCAGTTTTCTATCAGCTATGTCCCTTTCGGTAACTGTTTCTAACAATAATATTCTGATCTGCTTTAGAGAAAAAAGAGCAATCTCCTTTCAGCTTTTGTTCTGATCTGGTATTTGTGGTGTTTTCTGATTGCTATACTGAGAAGCACAATATTAAGCATCTAATTTTCTGTGAACAAAGACATAGTATTTTGTAGTAGTTTAAGATTGACTTGGAAAGTATAAAATATTAAGAATTAAAATGTATTCACTTGAGGCGAAAAGGTGAATAAATCGTATTCTTCACCAAAGGGAAGTAATCTTGGAGTTACTAAGATGTGAAGAATATATGTGAATATGTTAAGAACCGTGAACTGATTCCAGTTAAGAAAAAATTACATAAGAGATTTGTTTGTTTGGATTGGGAGGGTAATTAATGCTGACTTTATGAAGATAAAAGGAATTTGACCTACTGCTCACTGGAGCTAGTATATGTTTCTTCTACTCCACGTTTGTGCTTTTTCAATAGCTCAAGCACTGAGATTCTTTCAGTCCTATCATAAAGCTAAGATGTTTCTGCAGGATGATGGTAACTTCTGAGCAAAACTGACCACCTACTAGCCTGCGAAGCACAAGCCCGAGAAGTGTTGCACAGAGTGATGATACCAGATAGATGAAAACTCAACAGCCTGGAGGACGAGTTGATCTTGACTGCCCAGTGGTCCAAGCCCACCACAAGAAGAAACATCTTTTGAAACTATGCCCCAATCAGTGCAAATCACCAGAATTTTGCCAACCCTGGCAAATCAATGAAAACCTACTGCTGCCCTGATTCTATGAGCAGTAAGCTTGATCACTCTCAGGATCAACTGCTGAATCC
>PVJO010011810.1:0-58142 GCA_004026905.1 Hystrix cristata
AAAAAAACCACCAAAAATCTGAACCACAACATAAGTAAATAGTCACGGTTATGTCTTGGTTACTTTCTCTCAGCTGGGACAGAATACTCAATATGCACAAGGTAAAGAAGGAAAGGTTTATTTTAACTCACACTGTAGAGGTTTTAACTCACAGTCTGTAGAGTCCATAGTTAGCTGCCTCCAAGGCAGGGTAGCATGCAGAGGGCATCGCAGAGGAGAACCTGTCCTCTGCTGTACAGGCAAGAGATAACAAACAGCAAGCAGCAAGCCTCTCTTTCCCTTTTATCCCATCCAGGCTACGAGCATCTTGGATGATGTCACTCACATCCAGGGTGGGACTTCCCATTACCCATAGCCAGAACTATGATAGACCAATGAATGGATTAATACCTTATCCCACAGCCTTAATCCAAGTATCACACACCCACGATCCAGTCACTTCTCAAATGCCTTACTTATGAGCACATGAAGCATTGGGGGAATATCTATATACAACCCATAACAGTGGGTTCACCAAATAGACCAATCTAGAGCAAGAAGAGTGAATAAAGTACACATACGCAAAGCAACATGAAGGAATCACACAACCTCTGATAAACGAAAGAAAGCCTCCATGGGACAGTGCACGCTGGACCATGCCATCCCTAGAACATGTAGGAGCTGGGAAAATCTGTGTCTACTGAGAAAAGTCAGCACAGTGAGTCCAGCAGGGTTGGGAGCAGGGAATGGTGGGAAGGGAACTTGAAGGACTTTGAGGTGCCAAATAATTGTAATGCTTTGTTTTTTCATCAGGTCGTACTGGTCACAAGATATTCCTCAGAGTTCTCTATAGGAACAGAACCAATAGAAAAAATATATATAATACACATACACATTTCATATATATATATGGGGATTTATTAGATAAGCTTACAAGATTAGAGACAGGATCATCTTCAGTGGTTTCCCGTGTGCTGAAAACCCAAGGATCCAGAAGCTGCTCAGTCTAAAAAGCTGGGAAATACAGAGAAAGAGAAATCAAGGATTCAGTCACAGTCTGAGACTTAAGGCCTAGAAGCTCCTTGGAGAGTCACTGGCGTGAGTCCACATTGACAGGCTGAAGAAAGTGGAGTCTGATTTTGATGGCAGTAGCAAAAGACACACCCATTCAAGCACAATGAAGCTTTACACATGCAGGCCATCTTCTCCCCCTTTTCATTGTACCTGGGCTGCATCCCTACTGGATGACACTGCCCATAACTGGGGTGGGTCTTCCTCCTTTAATTTGCTGGGCTCCCTGCCAATCATCTGGAGAAATACCCTGCAGACACACCCGGAAATATACTTGACTAATCTGCAAGATGTTTTATAACACAGTCAAGTTGACAATCAAGATTAACCATCACACAGGGTGATTTCAATCAATGAAAATTCATTAAGCTATACATTTACGTGCAATTTTTTGTGTGACTATTACACATCATTACAAGTTCCTTAAAATGCAGTAAAGTAAATTTGACTGTGTCCACTTCATCTCCTGAATATTCTTTGCTTTCTCTGTCTGGGCACGGCCCAGAACACTCTAAAATGCCACAGTATCCTAGGCTAATAGAGCCAGGAGACATTTTTATTCCTGTGACAAATGAACGAGCTAATAAACAAGTGTATTATCGAATGTGCGTATGTCTGTCTTCCTGCTTATTTTATTTTTCACTCCTTGAGCATAAAGACCAGCACGCCCTGCGTCTTAAGATTCTGCTACAAAGAAGGCCCATCAAGTTCTGATTAGCTGCAATCCAGAATGAATCTTTTCAATGAATGAAAATGAGGCAAGCTTTTATGGGCTTATTACCGGAGGGCATCCAGTGGTATTTTTATTCTCCATATTTGACCTTAAAAATGTTTTGTAGTATGTCAAGGATATAATTTTCACCCAGTCAGGCTTCAGGGGCAGCTAATTAAGTGGTGTTTAATGACATTTGTTCCTTAAAGAAGGCCTGATTAAATGTACCATGTAATTTTTTACCAAATCAAGCAATTCACCCAATTTTCAAATGTGCTTAATAAGCCAGGCCCAAGTCATTACATCCTGCCAGCTGGGTGACTGAAGTGCCAGGCTAGAAAGCTTTAAAATTTGCTTATAATTTTCTACCCCTGTGTCTTGATTTTCGACTATTCCCCTCACCTGGAATATTCTTTTGCACTCCCCCTTATTTATATGATCTTATTCACTCTAAGTAGTCTGTCTGAAATCCCACCTGTTTCTTAGAATTTCCTCCATTTGGAATTTCCTCCAGTTAATCTGGTCATCTCACTTTCCTACAGACTTCTATAACTGCTGGGATATGCCACTTCTGTGTGACTTTGCACCTGAATAAATCTTTGCTTGGCCAAATTTTACTCGGATTTCTAAATCTTTTGCTAAACCCAGCTCTGTAGTTCCTTATAATATCCGGTTTTAGTGAAGAACCCTGTCAAGTCAGTCTCACAAGAAACCTGACCCTCAATATCTGACTACCTTCCTCATTCTCCACCCTCCTCCATGGGATGTCGGATGTGCCCGTCTTTAGCAAGAATCCCATCAGGTCCGTTTAGCCAGAATCCACTTCATTCCTAGTGTTTCCTCTCAGTCATTTTCCATCCACTGAACCCACCTGCTCTTGGCTATAAACTCCTGCTTGCCAGCTTAGATTTGAAGTTGAACTCAGTATCTCTCCTAGCTGCAAGCCTCAGTTGCCATGGTCTCTGTGCCTACGGTGGCGCTTGTTAAAGAAGTCTTCTTACTGAACACCAGAAAGTGCCGTGGAATAATTTTTTCTTTCACATGCTCACATCCGAAATTATTTGCTTCCCTTTCATGCATTTGCCCCTAACATTACCAATTAAATTATAACCAGTGTGAGTTCAGAAATCATTTTATACTTCTAATCCTCAGAGTTTTACACAGTCCTAAAGAAAGAACAGCTCAAATTTGGGGAGACTGGAGGTGCTTCGGGAGGATATGAAGATACTGTAATCCTGCCACTTAGGGGCTGCATGGCCTTGCACAGTTAATTATTGATTTTCTCCAAACCTGATGTTCCTTATATATAAAAGAAAAAGAAAATTTTATTCTTTATGTGACTCAGGTGGAAGCAAAATAAGAAAATGCAGTAACTTTCAAACTCTAGTAGGCCTGTGAATAAGTGGATGATTGTTTATAACAAAAAAAAAAAATCTGAGCTCTACCTTCCTTTTACCCTCAGAAATTCTTTTTTTTTTTTTTTTAACCCTCAGAAATTCTGACCGGGTCTAGGAAGATGCCCAGGTATCTACATTTTAATGAGTGACTCGACTGTACACACAATGCTAATGAAAGTGTTTCAAAGTATCAGTTCTTGAGAAAAACTGAGATGTAAAATAATAATAGTAATAGCATCATTATCATTATTATTATTATTATTATTATTATTATTATTATTATTATTAAGCCAAATTATGTTAGGATTGAAAGTGGTCTAATAAGAAGCAAGCACTTCTACTTGCCACCTAATTTCAGAACAAATTAAGACATAAAAAAGCAATAAAACAGTGAACACAATGTCATCTTGACTTTTATACAAAAGCTAATAATGGACAATGTAATATCTATCTGCAAGCAAATGGACTTCATAATACTGAGCTCTGAAAGACATATCTATTCATTCTCCTCTTAGATGAGTATCCTGTTCCTATAAGCAGCATAGAATCACAGAACTTCCTCACTACCTCCATCACAAACCTCCACCCCCACCTCAGAAAAAGACAGTAATAGGTAAATCTAAAGATACTCAATTCCTTGTCCTCAGCTGCCGACTAGCAGAAGTGTTACACTAATAAGTGTCCCTCTCCAGAGGAAACATCAAGAATAAAGAACTGATATCCCCCTCATTGCTCATCACACGTTCTGTTGTCTAAACATTTATGTTCCTCAAAAATTCCTATGCCAAAATCTAATCAATCATCAACATGAATTTGTTAAGAGGTGGGGCTTTTGAAAGATGATTGTGCATGAAAATTGGGTCCTCATAAATGGGACTAGTACCCTTATGCAGAGTCCAGAGTTCTCCCCTTCCTCTGAGTGAGGACACAGGTAGGAGCCATTCATGAACTGGAAAGAGCACCCTTACTAGACATCCAATCTGCTGACACCTAGATCTTGGAGTTGTAGCCTCCAGAATTACAATAGATACTTTTTTTTATATATATAAACTGCACAGTCTATGTCATTTTATAGAAGCTCAAACATACTAACGTTCTGGGCCATGATACTTTATACTTACTATATTATTTAATACATTTCTTACAATTGAAGACGATGAAGTACAGCAGAATTAAGCACCCAGCTGACCAACAAATAGTAGTCTTGTTGTCCTTCTTTATGCACATTTCGTAAGTAGGGACACACTGGCCTAATCAATTTCATCCTACCTGACTATTTCAGTCAAAATATTCATGAGTTTAAGACCCACAGAAACATACTCATGCCCCAAATCTATTACTTAATTACTGGTTTTTTTATGTTTTCTATTTTCTTATTAGTATATACTTGCAGTACATAATGATTACATTCCTCATGGGGAGTTGGTGCATGTACATAACACATCTTAATTCTTTTTTGACTCCCATTCCTCCCATCCCTCCCTGCTCCTTCCAATTCATGGATAAACTCTGCAGTATTTCCACTTTTTTCTTTCAATTATTTTCTTCCATTCCCTTTCCCTACCCTCCCTCTCCACTCCCTCCATTTTTTGTTCATCTTCCCACTTGAAAAAGATTTCCTACTTCCTGTTATCTATCTTTTATTTTTCTCTTAATTTATTTTTTGGGTGTCTCGTGTAAGAGCAACTGTGCAATATTTAAGCCTGTATGTCTGAATTACTGTTCTTAGATTTGCAGAACTTTACGCTAAGAGGGCCACCTTCGTAGAACTGGGTTCAACAGTTTAGAGTAGCTTTCAGTATCTGTGCCTGTCACAAATGCCAACCCAGATTAACTTAGTTAGAACCCAAATACAGACCAAAAGGCTGCCATACATTGAAAATGCAGATGTGTGTTTCTGTAACAATACCTCCTCTTTTGACAACCCTCCCTGAACCATTCAGTGGCATATTGCTCTGGCTGTTGTGGGTGTGTGGAGGTTGGAGGTAGGGGTGGCCACACACCCTTTGACCTCAGAACTGGGCTTACCCAATCAATGGATGTCACCTGGTGGTCACTATGAGAGGTTAGAAAGATGATCACATGATCCAACCAATCAGTGCTCCTGATGAATTTTGTCCAAGTTACTGAGCCACATGCTCCCACCTCCTGGTTCCTGACTAAAAGACCAGGGTACCCTAAAGTCATTGTTGACCACGTTTTCCCATTTCACAAAGTCAGCAGAGAAAACACTAAGAGACAGAACACTGGAAGCAGCTTTGAGCACCATAACCCAGCTATGCCTAAAGTCTGTCCTAATCCTAGATATTTTTCTTTATGCAATCCCAAAAGTTCCCTTTCTGCTTTGCATTTTTACTGAAGTGTTTAATTTTTTAGCTGCAACCTGAAGATCTCTGGTTGGATCCCATTCTTCAATATCTTTCTGAAGTTCTCATGTCTGTCCCAGCATACAGACACGACCACCCTCCAGTCCTGTCCTGGACCACGATTTATTCTTTGAACAAATGAACACAAATTAATATCTGTGTACTTTTTCATGATGTATGAGATTTCAGTAATGCAGCTGGACACAGGAAACACCCAGGTCCTGCCTTGACATCAGCAGAGGACAGGGGCATTCAAGATGTGAAGCAGTTTTCTATTGTATGACATACCAGAGGCTATCGGAGTAGAATGTCTAAGGCTCTTTGACCCCTCATTCTGCCAGCCTGGGATCTAGAAGGCTTTGTCCACTGTCATCAGAAATCAGAATGACAATGCTACTGAAGTCCATTTCTAGGTCTGTCCTCTTCTTGGCATTTATCTTCTCTCCCTTTTATCCACATGAAGACTGCACATCCTTCTCTAGACAATCACTATCAGTGGCAGTTTCGGTGGGGTTTCAAATTGATTGGCTTTGGGATATACCCTGGGGATCAGAGCAACACATTACTGGTTATGTGTGGGTGGATCATAGAGATACAGCCTTGGAGTCTATATCTAGTCCCTCACGCTTTTCTCACTGGCAATCTTAACATGTTCTGCTTCCAGGGCCATGAACTAAGTAGCTTTGCTCTGCCATACCCTTCCACCATGATGTCTCTGTCTTGCAGCCAGCTGATGAAGGACTCAAACAGAGAGCAAATTAAACTCATCCTTCTTTAGATTGTGAGTTTCAAGTGTTATGTCTCAGTAAAGAGAAAGTTAACTAGTACGGAAAACTGGTACCCTAAAAGCAAGTCATTGTTTTGCCTACACCTGACCGTGTGGTTTAGAAACATTTAGAACTGGTGTGTGGGAGGAGTTTGAAAAGGTTTGGAGATGCTGCTTAGAGAATTCATAGAATAGTCAGAGCTCAGAAGACCAGAATGTTGATAGGAATGCAGAGAATACAGGCCAAGGTCAAGAGGTTTCAGTTGGGAATAAGGACTCCACTGGCAGGTGACAATAGGCCATATGTGTTACACTCTGGAAGAAATTTTTCCCTATACTTTGCTTATATCCTGAAACTTCAGAAGACTAAGATTAAGGGTCTTAGGCTTAAGACTAAGATTAAGGGACTAAGATTAAGGGTTTTAGGCTTATTCATCTGGCAGTGGAAATTTCAAGAGAGCCCAACATTCAGGTTGTAGCATGGGTACTATTGGCTGCTTTTTACCAGATTTATAATGTGAACCAGGAGGCAAAAATAAGAGCAGAAATTTTTGAAAAATTTAAAGTTTGGCCCAGAAGGAATCATGTGTAAAGTCAGGGCCAAAGAAAGTGTGGTTGCTAAACAAATCAGCACCACTAAAAACAAAGTACTTTGTACAGGGACAAGAAGAAAAATACCTTGAGGGTACCTCAGAAATCAGTAAGAACTCATCCATGGCAGGCTTAAAGATGCAAACTGTCAATATTTCATTTAAGAAGAGACTCCCTGGGATTTCTGCTCCATCAGGGCCTCCTAGGGAAGTGATTCCTCAGGATTCTTTTCACTGTGTGCAGTCCAGGCACTCAGAGTCTGCTGCAGCCATGGTCTAGGGGACTTGGCTGCTGCAGCTACTTACAGCAGAACTTGGGATCACCCATGTGATTCTGATTTTACTGACAGGCAGAATGCAACAGTAGTGTGGTCAGGGAGACTACCACTCAGATTTCAAAGGATAGGAGACCAGGCAAGGATCTTCCAAGAGGGAAATGAGTGAAGCTGTGGGAGTGAAGCCAAAATTGCAGTGGAGATCCTGGGAAGCTGGAGATGCCAGGAATGTGAAATATTTGCCAAAGAAAACAGCAGCTTGAGATTGGAGCCAGTCCAAGAGAGAGGCAAGGTTTTAGAGGTGTGGCTCCCCAACCCTCTGGAACTCATATCTCCCCAACATGTGCCCTGGATACTAGACATAGAGCTAAAGGAATTAATGTTTGTCCTGCTTGGTTTTGGTCTTGTTTTGATCCAATTATTTTCTATCCCTGTATGCCTCCCTTTTAGAATGCAAATGTTTACCCTGTACTTTTGGACTTTTGTATTATGTACTTTGTTTTATATTCATAAAGAGGTTCACAGCTAAGAGTTTACTCTGAGCTCAAAAGAGACTTGGAATTTTATGACTTGTATCTAGATGTCCCCTTGAAGCCTAATGCACTCATAGGTGGGCCTTTTGGGAAGTGGCTGGATCATGATTTTGTGGTACTAGATTAGGGTGTGTGATAACTAAATTGGTTCAGCATAGTTCTGAGTGTGGACAATGGAAGCCCCACCCTGGGTGTGGGTGGCACTAATCAATAGGCTTGTAGGCCAGATAGAATATAATGGGAAAGAAAGAAGGCAGACTCATTTTTTCCTGCCTGTCCTGCCACTGTTTCTCTTCAGGCATGGCTCTCTGCCTGAAGAACCAGCTGACTATGGACTGAAACCTCTATAAACCATGAGCTAAAATAAACACTTTTAACTTTGGATGTTGGGTATTTTGTCTCAGCAATGAGAAAGTAACTAAGACAGACTTGGATTTTTGAAAAAGTGCTAGAACTTTTGAGACTTTGGGGAAGGGATTAGTTTATTTCCAGTTATATGTGGGGTAGTTTTACCATGATAAGCATAACTATGAACTTGTTATTCTACTTGAAGTTTGAGTATCATTTAAGCAGGTATGTCTGGTTGTCAAGTTGACAAGGGGTGAATTGTGATTGTTAATTGTGATAGGTCAACTTGAATTGAGTAAGACTCACCTAGTAGACTAGTGAAGCACAGTTTTGGATGTGTCTGTGAATGATTGATATGTAGGCCAGAAAACTGAGAGTGGAAGACATACCCTACACATAAGTGGTGTTAACTAATAGGTTTGTAGTCTACACAGAATAAAAAGAGAAAGAAGATAGAAGCGTCCCTCTCTTGGAAAAACCTCTAGTCTTTGCCTTTGGACAGCAGTATCCAGTTTAGTAAGCCTTAAAACATAAGCTCACACCAGCAACTGTACAGGGAGCTTCTAGCCCTTCAGGCGCCTGTCTGCACTAACACAGCTGCAGGCCATACTGGATCAAGACTGGTCTCAGAACTTTCTGTCTGGTCTTTGCTTGCAGGTCAAGTCACCATGTGCACTGTGGCCTCCTCCAAGACACAAGGGATGCCTTCCATGCCGAACGTGCACCCCACGTTGAGGAAGACCTGGGGGAAACAACATTTGCCCTGTGCTATGAGCCGTACACGTCCTCCTATCCTACCTTCTAATCCCAGAATGGCTAGGCTATGGATCTTTCATAGAAAGCCTTACATATGTATCATTAAATGTCATTATTGCTAACCTGCATTTAATTGGTTGTGTGACCTTGGAACAAGACATTTTTGTTTCTGGCTATTACGTGAGTGTGAGCTCCCAGGGAAAAGACCCACCAAAAAAAAAAAAAAAAAAAAACCAGAAAAAAGAAAGACCTTCAGGATGAAGGAACAGCAAATACAAAGGCCTGGGGAAGCTAGATGCACATAGTTCTCTGTGGCTTAGGGAGGTAAAATAGGTGATTCAGAGAGAGGAGCAGAGGACAGATGTGAATACAAGGGGATTCTTTTTAAGAGGGAGGAAAGCCATTTTCTGCCTGTATCTCATTCTCCCACACTGCAGCAGGGTACCAGCCCACAAAGCTACCTCCTGCTAGAGGAGGAGGGCTTTGCATCTCCCAGAAGTCACACAAAAAGAAATCAGTGCTTTTGCAAAAAACGCGGGAAAAAATAACATTTAACATAAATATGTTCTCTTGGTTCTTTCCTGTGCTTCCAGAAACAGGCAAACTTACTTCCAAATTGTCCTGCTGAGCCAGCCTTTATTCTCTGCCTCAGGAAGCTGCATCTGGGCCAGCTGGGATGGAGGCCGCCTTCAGAAACATGCGGACTCCTCAGCTCAGATGGCGCGAAGGCCAACAGAAGCTTGATTTCCCCACAGATCCCAGCAGCAGCCCCATTGCCTTGATTGCTTCTGATCAAGGCAAACTGAGAAAAGTAAAGCAGGACATCTGTTCTCTCTGTCACTTAAAGTTGGCAAAAACCTGCAGTCAGTGTGGTCACTCAAAACCATTGCAAAAGTAAATTTCAAATACAGGAATCCCCAGTAGCAAAATTATGAATCCAAGCTTCATTCTACCCTCCATTAAGAAGGAAACTACGTGCTGGCCCGAGTCCAGTGAGATGTCCATGTGTCTTATTTACAAACATCTATAAAAAGCAGAGCCAAACAATGCTGCATTCTACCCTTGTGGCATCATTAGAGACCTGAGTGCAAGGTCTGTCTTTGCCACTTGTCATCTGTCACGCCTTTAAGGAGTACTTTTGGTCAAATCAATAAACTTTTAATTAGAAGCTACAGTGCACCACCATCTCTCACCTGAGTCAGAACACAACTCTGTCGGCGAGCTCCTTGGACACATTCTGACTCTGTCCATCTGTTCCTAGTGAGGTAGTCAGAGGCAAAAATCTTCTCTTGCCTGCTTTCTCAGCAGATCCCACTTCAAATGCCAGATCAAGCCCGGGCGCTGCTTTCACTTTGTCCAGAAAGTCATGCTTTGTGTCACCTCTGTGCATTTGTGTAATCGTACTTTCCATCTGGAGCACTTTACACTCAACACCTAACCTAAGCCTCACTGAGCTGCCTCCTCTTCTTCTATCAGATCTCAGGTTTCGGAAAGTTTCTCTGACCACCCTGTCTGAATTTGGGTAACCCTTCTCCCAAGTCCCATAACATGACATACCAAGAGCAATTGCCAATATGCTACAATCTTTGTATGCTATCAGTTCTGTGAAAGCAGGATCCCTCATTCACCGTGGATCCCTAATGCCTACAGGACTGCTTAGCAAAGGTACTATATTATTGCTTTCTGGATGTATGTATGTATGGATGGATGGATGGATGGCAGGCATAGTGATAATGTCTGGCTATACATGGATAAAAGAGAAGAAAGGCTATGTCCTTCAGAAATTTACAGACAGGGGAGAACAAGAAACAGCCATAACAGAAAATGTCACCATGTAGAAATATATGTGGGAAGGTTGAAGTTATCCAGCTCCACACAGAGGCTCTTGAAGGTTCTAGGAGGAGCCAACACCTGAGCAAAGTCTTAAAGGACAAGTAGCAATGAGCGAATCAGGAAGGAAAGAGGTGAAGACAACCTAGACAATGGCAGCAGCCAAAGACACAGAGAGTCTAGCACTCTGGTGTTTGCAAGAAACTAATGCTGCTTAAATAGAGCTTCGTATACCTGGGCATGTTGCAATGAGGCTGAAGTGGCAAATCAACAGAGGTCAGAGCAGGAGATGCAGATCTGATGACCATATAGAAGCTACACTCAGGGGGAAAGATGAGTGCATCCATACTGCACATGTGATGGGAAAGACAAGCTCCAAGAAACAAGGGAAAAATAAAGAAAGGAAAAAAATGAACAGTTAAAAGAATGAAAGAGAGAAGGCTCAGTCAGAGGAATGAGGGGAGTGTGCTGATACAGAAGCCGACAGCTAAAGAAGTAGGAGAGCAAAGTGGAAGTGGCTAACTTCCTGTTGTCTGCAGCAGAGAGGTTGTGACCTGGCCAAAAAACATCAATGAGTCATTGAGATCCCTTAGGGTGGGACACCAGACCATCAGACTGTTGTGACTGAAGAGAAGATGAGAGTCAAGGAAATGGGAAACAGATCAAAGAAAAACCATCAGTTATGCAAGATCTCCATTGAGGAAGACAAGAGCAAAGGAGAAAAACTGAAAGAACGTGGAAAATGTAGGGGCAAGCAAGAGCATTGTTTTTGTATTAAAACTCTTAGTCATCTTTACAGGCCAAAAGAAAATTCTCAGTAAGAAACAGAAGGTCAAAAAGACCAAGAAGGATATGACTGGCCATTAGTGTGAAGAACATGCAGACAGGGCCAAGTCACACACAGACCAGGGGCAGACCATGCACAGAAGATGCATTAGTCTCTTTTCTTTTGCTGGGACCAAGTACCTGACATACACAACATAAAGGAGGAAAGGTTTATTTTGGCTAATGGTTGCAGAGGTTTTAGTTTATGGTCAACTAGCTCCACAATAGAAATGGCATGGTGGGAGGTCCTGATGGAGAAAAGCTGCTAATCTCATAAAATCCAGGAAAAAGAGAGAGTATGAAGAGAGCCAGAGTGAGAGTAAGGGCCGGGAAATAAGACCACATATTTCCAGGTCAAGTTGCCAGTGAGTTACCTCCCCTGGGAAGGCCCCAGCTCCTAACGACACACTCTGCTGTGAATGGATTGACCCACTGACTAGTATAGCAGCCTCATGATATAATCACCTTCCACACACCCCACCCCTGCACGTATGAGATTTGCTGGGGTTTGGGGAATCAAGATCCAAACCATATCAGAAGATGACTGGACCTCTGAGCGGAAAGGCATGCAGAACATGCATGTGGGTGAGTCTGCAGGCAGACTGATAAGAATTGAGAGAACCCCACGTGGATTTCTGAATATTAACTTCACTGGGATGCAATGTTGTCCTTTAACAAGTGAGCGTGATGTTTCCACCATGAAGTAGGCTCAGGTTGTACAAATACTCTACAATTCTTGTAGCCTCCTTCACTATGATAGTATAAAATGTGAGTCTATGAAGCTCACACAGGCCTGGAGAAATTCTAACGTCTTAATTTAATTCAAGAAAATGAAGAAGATTTCACGAAGACAGACCATATTAATTTCTTTTTAAGTTAAAAAATACATGAGTCAAAGTGAGTGTCAACATGGCTTCCTTCATCTCAGAATGTAAGCTGTAGCAGCACTAATAAAACTTAATGAAATGGGCATTTCTGCAAATAAAAACGTTCAATATCAGCAATCACATATAGTCAATTTAATAAACACCCTACAAACCAACGCTTTACTCCCCCAAAACCTATGCAGAGGTTGTGTCTCTTGTTTTAAAAGTCCTGCTCCCTGCACATCCCTCCCTCTCTAAAGCAACTGGCTAATTCCTGCCCCTTCTTGACAGCAATCTGGCATCACTTCTTCCAGGAAGAGTGCCTTGAACACTGTTAGTCACCTCTTGCTACGTAACTGCACTTCCACAAACTCACTACCTTGAGTCAGTACATATTTGTCATCTCATGGTTTCTATGTGCCAAGCCCAGTCGTGGCTTACCTGGGCTTACAAAGCTACAGTGATGGTACTGGCCATGGCTGTTTTCATCCCAAAGCTAAAATAAGGATCTGCTTCCAGTCTCCTATGGTTGCCAACAGAACCCCTTTCCTTGATGATTATTGAACTGAAGGCCTCACTGTCTTGCTGCCTGTAGGTTAAAGGCCACTTTTGAGGCCTTACTGTGATGACCTCTCCAGAAAGCATCTCACAGCATGGCCACCTGCTTCATCAAACCCAGACTAAGAGAGAGTCATATAACAATATGGATGCCGCATCATAGGTCATGTAAGCATGGAAGTGATGGCAATCGTTTTGAGCTGCCCTCCTGGAAGCCGATGGCAAAGGACGCAAGCACAAACAGTGACAATAACTTGGAACCATCTTAGACTTTCCTACTACAGCCCACAAGGCTAAATTATGGGTCCTCCTCTGTGTTCCCTTTGCCCCCAGGCACAGCTGTAACTTCGACTTTATTATCTAAGCACAATGATTTTCTGTTGTTGTATCTTTCTACCCTAATTTGTGAGCTTTTCTGAAAGATATCATGTCTTGCTCGTTGCATTACCATAACCAGCCCTGGCACAGAGCAGACACTCAATATGCACTTGACAGAGCCACTAATAAATGGCATTGCTGATAAATTGGTAAGACACAGGACAAACCAGACCAAAAGGCACATTATGGGCTATCTCAACTTTCAGCAAGGACTGGATATGAGAAGCCCAATTATTATATTCCACAGTTAAATTACAAAAATGAAATTGGATGAACGAAACAATTAAAGGAAATTTAAGTGCCCTAATGAGGAGAGATACTAAACAAAACTGCATGACAGCACATCAAAGGCTGGGTTTGGGTGTGCATTAAAGGTATGCATTCTCATTTCAGAATGAAACTACACAGCAATGAGCCACTCTACGAATAGGAGCATTGGAGCTGGCATTGCTATGACTTAAACCTTAAAACATACAAAGAGCAAAGGCAAGAATATGACAGAGGGACAAAGGGAAAGAGAGAGGAACGGTGAGGGCAAGAATGGGGAAAAAGAAGTAAAACATTCAAATGAAAACATTCAAAGCACACTCAAACATACTCTAAAGAAATGGATGGGGTTTATAGAAGAAAGGAGGCAGTAGGTGGTCAAGTCCAGTTTCCAAAACAAAATAACTAAATCAAAAAGACAATTAAACTCACATACGATATCATTTGGGGTTCTCTAAAGGAACAGATTTAATATTATTTATATGTATGCTATAAAAGGATTTACAATGTGGGATGATAATAGCTGCCTACAGAATCAGATGTGGAAGAATATAAAATGGCCATCTTCATGCTGGAAAGCTGGAGGATCCAGTGAAAAGTCGAAGGCCTGGCGCTTACCGCTGAGTCCCATGTGAGTCCTTATCAGGAAGCTGAAGAGTCTGCACCGGAAGCCAGGAGATGAATGTCCAAGGGTGATGGTGAATATCGGAGCTGCTCCAAAGAAGCAGGAGCCAGACTGCCTTCTTTCCTTTTTTATTCTATCCAAACTACTAGCCTATTGGTTGGTGCCACCCACATCCAGGGTGGGTCTTCTGTCTTCATTAAGCCCATCATCCAGACACACCCAGAGCTGTGCTAAACCTGTTAGGCATTTCTTATCCAAATTAACATTTCAATTAACTATCACACAAACCTACCAGAGACGCAGCTCACCTGGACACATAGCATCAAAACTTCTAGTGATCTCTATGGTGTGGCAGAAACAATGGTAGGGGTTGTGGGTGTGGTGGTGATAAAACAGAGAGGGTCCTCGTGTTGACAAAGTGCACACAGCCCTACTAGTAGAAGACTAATCAAAATTAAGAAGTGAATTCCCACAATAATTTCAATCTAAGATTCTGTACCCAGGAACTGAATATGGTGACAATAAAAAGTATCATCTCTATTCTTTAGTTTTACCATATCCACTAGTTATTGAATTATTTAGTTTTACCATCTCCACTGGTTATTATTGTGACTATCAAAATTTTCAACTATGAATTATGGCTGCCAATCCTTACTTGCCAATTTGCCATAGGAGATCAAGAGTTCAAGTAGCACAGGACATGGAATTGAGAATTTCAAAGCCATTGCTGTTACTGTCCAATTTCATGATCTTAGTGATTCCCAACTGAAGTAATTAACATTGTACTGTACTATTAGTAGGTGGTCATTTCATTGGGCTAAAATATAAGAGTGGGCATTTTGACAGGTAGCATTACTGTTTGACTCAGATACTTATTCCCAGGAAAACCATCCTCACTTTCATTTTATAAGCCCTAGGGGTTATCGAATTAAATAGTTCCCTTGCTGATAGTCAACCGTGCTGTCACCACCCCCTAGATATTCAAGCTAAAATTGCTAATAATGTTATTGATTGAGAAAGCCAAATGGATACATAGATAAATCAACAAAACAATACGTCCATGTGACATTGTGGTACAAAAATGAGAGGGGGAAAAACATAAGAGGAGACCTAGTTTTTTGTGATAAAGTGCCATTGACTCACTATGTGATCTTGGGAGAACTATTTTCCCTCTTTGGGTCAAAGTTTGCTCTTTTTAAATGGAGTAAATTAAAATACATGCTTGGATAGTTTTCTCATTTTAGTGGATGATTTATAGAATTTTTTTTTCCCTTCTGAAAAGAAAAAGAGCTGGTTGTGGTAAAAATAACCAGTGCTGCCTGCCAAATACTTCTGGTGCTTTGCTGGCAGATACATGGTAGAGTGGCTACTTGTAACCCTGCTGGAGCTAGATATGTACAAGTGACTTATCTTGGCCCATGAAATGTGAGAAGTGGCATGTATCACTTCCATTGTAAGGTTTAAGGAACCGTAAACAATTTATCCCACTTTTTTTTTTTCACTCTGGCACAGAAATAAGCATCTTGAAATTACTCAAAATGGTAGCTGCTCCATGAGTCTGGCCCTCAAATCACTAAAATGAACATAATCCTCCCTGCTCACTAAAACACAACGAAGCCATGAGGTCATTACGACAGCACAACCCAGCCCATCCTGACTGATACAGTGAGCTACAGAAGGGATAAAAGGATAATCCAATTAAGGAATAAAGGGTGTTGCTCGAAGAGGAAGTAGTGAAACCCAAAATTGAAACTGTTTTGAATTGAACACAGGGCCTTTGTCTCAGAGCAAGTCACCAAAGTATGACCAAGCGTCCTGTAATACCTCCAAACATATCGGCAGATTCATACTACGCAGTGCCTCCTAGGGCTGGAGAATTCTGTGGTGCGTTTGATACGGTCAGATATAGAAAGGCTTACTGTAACAGCAAAGAGGGACATTGGAATACCAAACAGATAGGGTAGCTTGATGCCTTGCATATCCAAGCTAATAGGTTGGATAGCTCATATGTGCTCCTGGCCATGTGAGATTATGCAATAGGTAATTGTGGCCCACAGAATGTTTAAATGCTCATTGCCCAGAGAGAGACCAAAACCATCCAGAAAGGTGAGCCTGATAAACTAGCGGAACTCTGGTAATCTACAAACTTGAGATTCCACCACACTTGGGAAAGATAAGCCAACAAAAGCCACACTTCTGCAGACCTGTCTGAATGACAAACAGTAACAGGCAGAGGGGTGACTTTGTACAAAAGCAGAGAGGAATTGCTAGTGAGGTATTTATTCATCTTTCCTTGAATAAGGCTGGTGCCATGCACCTGGAGGGAGCAGGCTTAATAAATGGCGGCTGGTGGAATGTAGGTTAGCTCCAGGAGGACAACATGTCGGGGAAGGTTATGAGACACAAAGTAAGTGACAGATGACGCTGTGTCATCTGCGCCCATGAAGCTCATGGGAAGGAGACCAAAAGTCTTCCTCGAAGTCGGATGTTGAGAAGTAAGTTCAGTCCTCTCCAAGTGGGAGTTAGGATTGGAGCCCACAACGGGAGAGAGGCAATAATGTACAGTCTCTTTCCGCTGAGGCTCTTGAAGCACAAGTCAGATGAATTGCAGGCAGCTGAAGGTCAAAGTATATTCTTTATGGCTGTTGTTAACATAAAAGTTGAAACTGATGAACATGGCTTAGAGTAAGGGCCAAACAGGGCTTCAAATGGACTGCAGAATGAGACCATCTCGCCCTCTGGTCCTGACCACCAGTGCTTGGGGCAGCCCCCCTGCACTCTCAGAGGCAGAGCCCTGCTGGAGCCTTCAGCCCTGTGTTCCTTGCAGTCCAATCGCTCTCTTAATGGGAAAGTAAGTTTCTCCCATCATCCTCCAGTCAGACAGGTCACTGCTATGGCTGAGACAGAGTAAGAAAAGAAGCAAAGAGGGCTCCATCCAGGTGGCTTCTCAACACAGACAAAGCATCAAGGTGAGGGAGCACGAGAGGCCCTCCCCAACACCAGGGGCTTTGCACAATTTCTCTGTGCAACAACATCACTGTGCCGTGTCTAACACCTGTATGTTCTTCTTTCATTTAGTCCTCTCACATCCCACAACACGCACATTTTAGAGATGAGGAAACACATGCTGAGAGAGTATCAGCTGGTGAAGGTGGAGCCAGGAACGGTCCCTGAGGCTTCTGCTTCCTCTTGCTCTGTCATGTTCTTCCTTTGTTTCTGTGTGACGTCAGCAGACGTTAGTCCCTTCCCCAGGGAAAAATCTTACCAGTAACTATTGACAACCGTGGGACCCCATAATGGTTTTGGAGAATAGTATACCAAGTATCAGCGAGACCAAAAAATGGGAAAGAGTAAAGAATTCTAGATGCTCTCACTTCTGACTTCTTCATATAGTCCGAGGAGCTGTGAGTAAGAAAGCGGGAGGGATTTGCTCAGAGTGGGGAACTGCACCTAGCACTGACTCTGCGTCTTTATGCTACACTGATTTCCTTTACCAGAACACAGACACCAATGGACCCAGAGTGCACTCAAATCAATACACATGCTTATCTCAGGAGCAGCACAGCCAAGCGCGATGTGACCATTAATCATGACATGGCAAGTTGAATGCATTAAGAAATGCCTAGCAGATTAGCAAAGCACAGTTCTGGGGATGCCTGTGCATGACTGAGCTGTAGGCCGGAAAACTGAAGGGGAAAAACCACTCTCGATGTGAGTGGCACCAGCCAACAAGCTTGTAGATTAGATGGGATAAAAAGGGAAATAAGAAGGAAATGTCCCTATTTTAGAAGAGCTTCAGTCTTTGCCATCACCTTTGGACATCGGTCTCCAGTTTCTTTACCTTCCAACACATTCACACCAGCAACTCTGCAGTGAGGTTTTGGGCCTTCAACCTTGGACTGGTGCTGCGTCTTTGATCTCTCTCTTTTTTTTTTTTTTTTTTTTTTTTTTTTTTTGTGGTGCCAGGGATGATCTCTCTTATTCTATGGCTTTCATCTTGTTGGGATGAGTAGCTACTGGATTCCCCCGGCTCTTCAACATGCAGATGACCATTGTAGGGTCTTCCACCTCTGATCTCACAGATGGCCATTGTGGAATTTCCTACATAACATTCAAATTTGCTGTCGACTGTGTTGCTCAGTCTAGAGCACTTTAACTAATAAAATGAGGAACTGGACCACCCCCATCACCTGGATGACCTTCGGCAAGTCAGCTGGACATTGTGAGTTTTGGTAGTTTTCCTATGTCAAGGGACATAAACAGCACATTTTGAAACAACCTTATTTACAGATATCTGATTCGATCCCCAGCACCCACCCCCCAAAAAA
Source organism: Hystrix cristata (assembly GCA_004026905.1). Classification (NCBI taxonomy): domain Eukaryota; kingdom Metazoa; phylum Chordata; class Mammalia; order Rodentia; family Hystricidae; genus Hystrix; species Hystrix cristata. The sequence goes on from PVJO010011810.1 coordinate 18,471, forward strand.
CTCAGCCTATTTACACATTTCTGAAGGTCACACAAGAGAATAGATGTGCGAGAGAGTTTTACAAGTAACTAAACAAATGCAAAAGACGTATTTAAAGTTTGGGCTGCTTCTGCATAGCGGTGTATCCAGGGAAGGTAGGTCCACTTGATTCTGTGTGTAATTATATCATCCACTGTGCTCTGGTCCAGGGCGGAAGTGGCGCTCCCTTCATTATTTGTAGCCCTATCTGGATTGAAGGCATGAAATTTGTTTTCACAACCCATGTATTTTCGTACATTCCTAATTTGTATCCAAGACGCCTCAAGGTTTAAACACAGGCCCAGGACTCTGGAGAGTACCTCATTCATGAGCCTGAGGTAAAGGCCCCAGGGCCAAGCAAACAGAGAGAAGCAATGGGACCTGTTTAAGACTGACCTACACGCTGCCATCCGGCATGTTTTGAAAATGCATTAAACACTTTTCTAAAGGGAAAGTTTCCATTTTAAGTTAATAAAACCCCTCCAGGAAGGAAATGGAGCAGAGCCTGCAAATAGCTCATGACTGGAACATTTCTGTCCAAAAATTTTTCCCTAAACTGGGTAATAATGCAGCAAGAGGAAAGGAGAATGTTTTCAAGAAATACACGGCTTTCATGAGTGGAAGATTCTATATACTTAACACTTTCTTATGCCCTCCTTTGATATCTGAAAATGTAGATCCACCAAATGTCTGCCCACTGTGTCTATACCCCTGTGAAGGGGGGAGGAGGATGGGAGACACAGAAACGGACAAAGGAGGAAAGAAATCAAAGACCACTGCAGGAGAAAGGAACCAGCCTGCAAAGGGTTTAAGGAGCCCTCAGAGGCACTGCCTCCCCCTGGGGCTAACCTCGAGGCAGAGCACAAGACCTCTGACCTCAGAGAGCACATGTTCTTGCTGAGTGAGGTGGGTCATCTGCAAATGATGTAAGCAAATGATCTCACAGCGTAACCAGGACTATGGGGAAATAAATCGGGCGGTGCTGACTAAGCACATTAGGGCAGAGGGCGGAAAGGTGAAGGCAGTGATTTGAACTAAGAATTGAATAGCAGAGTGTCGCCATTCCAATGTCAAGGGGAAGGAGCTTCCTGCCAAAGGAGAGAGCAGCTGCCAAGAGCCTCAGATGAGAAATGGTTTTGTGCATTGTAAATAAGAAGGCCCACTGGACGGAAGCAGAGTGAGTTGGGAGAGAGTCACAGGAGATGAAATCAACGAGGTAGACATGGCTGGCCTGAGGTTCTGCATCAGGGAAATGTGAACCATTCTGAACCTCAACCCCTGGATGAGCCTCTTGGGCCAACACGGATTCCATAATGGGGCATGATTTGTCTCCAGCATAAGAATGATACTGAGAACTGAACGGAGAAGCAGGAGCTGGCAAGAGTGTTAGACCGGGCTTCTGAGTCTGGATGCATGTTGAACTCACCTGGGCAGCTTTATGTATGCTGATTCCTAGTTTCATTGCCAAAAGTCTGACTTAATTGTTCAGGGGTAATTGATCAGGGGTAAAACCTGGTATTTGAACACCCTTCATGACTCAAGGGTATAGCTAAGATTGTGAATCTGCACTAAATGATAAAAAAGGAAAAATGAAAACTTAGAGGAGATAGATCCCTAATAATAATAAAGCTCTGACCCATAGAGCTTCTACCCCCACTACTAGGGACTAGATGCGCTCTAAGAATCCATCTGCCCAACTTTAAAATACTCACTCGTTCTTACACTTTGAAAAAGATGCTTAACATGTTCTCATACTTGAGAGGATGAACAAGGATGTCACCTAGGATGCCACTTGTAGGATGAGGACAAAAAGCCTACCTCTTTCTTCCCTGCTGCATAATGCTTGCATCTTATAATAATAAGCTACCCTTGTATAGGGTTTTGCCTCCTATATATTTTCTGACTCGTTGTTCTTACTACCTGTGCGGCAGGGCTTTGCTCATTATCCACATTTCTAAATAAGGCTATCTGAGGACCAGAGAAGGTAGCCAACTACTCTAATGTCACCGGTTTTTTTTTGTTTGTTTGTTTTTTGTTTTGTTTTTTTTTTGTGGTGCCAGGGATCGAACTCAGGGCCTTGTACTTGCAAGGCAAGCACTCTAATCACTGAGCTAAATCCCCAGCCCCAATGTCACTAGTTTAATAAGAACAGAGTCAGTGCCCCAATAGACAGTCTGATAAAAATATTACTCTTTACTTAAGATTCCCTGTACTTTGTCTGTGACCCCAATGTAAAACTCATCATTCTCAAAAGTTAGATTTTTGTCTTACTCATTTCCCTTAACAATACATACTAGGTTCCTTGGTTTCTAAAAATCAGGTTAATCTCTCCTCATGTAACCTTTTCCTGAAGAGGTTTCAAAAGAATAGCTAAAATTAAAAGCAAACAAACAAACCTTGGAGAGTCTTATTGGGGGGAAAAAAATCAAGTCAACTGTTTGCAACTCATGTTTCCCTTTTGTGTCAGCAATTTGCCGGCCCTGATAAGTGTGCAAACAGAGCTCGTTAGCCAGAGCAGAGAGGAGCTCTCCTGGCATGGAGCAGAATTTATTCCATCTCAGATTTACATCTCCTGCAGATTGAGGCTTTCTTTACATATTACATTTTGCATTTAAACACACACACACACACACACACACACACACAACGATGTGTTTTGTGAAATGTGTCTCCCCATTGGACTAATGTTGAAAAAACCAAGCTGAGTCTCTGCCCCTCTCAGCCATGGCTGTACAATCACAAATCAGCCATAATGATAGTGTTCTCCTTAAGGACTCACTGAAGCATCTCAGCCAGCCTCATGTACCAATAATGCAATTTGCATTGTGCTTACAGGACTGTTTCATTGATATAAATGGACTTTCATGACCAAATGACAGAGATTCCTCAGCCATGGTGGGGGGGGGGGGGTGCCTGGCTGTTTCTCTTGCTGTCTTCCTGGGTCCCCAGAAAAGGACAGTCAGGGGCTTCCCTGGGTATCTATGACCATGACAGCTTGAGAGGACCAAAGTAGCTGCTTATTCCTGAGGAACATTTTTCTAGATGAAGCCACTTCCTCCTTCCCTGTTCTCTCTGCCTGCCCCTCTGCTAGTCACACATTCCCTCAGGTGCCCTACAGGACTTCCTGAATACCAGCCAAAGTGGGCAACAGCAAAGATGGCCGCCTTAACACACTGCCAGCCACAGGAGACTGAGGGATAGATTGGGGTGGAGTTTATCCACATAAGATAAAATTGTTAGAGGTCTTAGTTCACAGAAAGCTCAAAATGTAGCTGCCTCCCTAAACTATAAGGTCTAAAATTTCATGTGCTTCTGCCTTAACAGTCTCACAGGGCTCCAAAGGCCTAACAGCAAGTCATCCTCCTCCTCCAGGTATGCCCCACTCAGGGGGACAGGCTTCCCATCATCCAGAGCAACCACACCCTGCCCAATCCTCACCTCATACAGTTTCCCTACTGCTGGCCATGGTGTTGTTCAAATAAGCCCGTCATATACATCCTCCCATGGGAACCAAGAGATGCCCTGTCCTCTTGTTTCTTCAATGCCTGTCTTCCACAGCCCTGGTGGCTCCCTTTACTCCCAAGTATGACCTGTTTATGACCCTGCAGAGCATGGTCCCCTGCCCCAAGGCGTGAGTATCTGCTGTCAGTCACATTGGTCCAGGGTCAGGTGTTGGTATTGCATATTTGGTCACCATGTATTATTTAGGGCAGGGGAATCCCTCCTTCATCAACATGGTGAATAAGAAGCAATCAAAATATCTCTTTTCAAAAAAATATATGCCCAGTAGTTTATAGTTCTATAGTAGTTAATCATCAGCTGATAGGTGTGAGAATGTGAAAACTCCCCTGCTTCAAAGTGGAACAGATTAATGTGCAATTTAGCTCCACACCTTCTCACAGGGACTAGCTCAGCTCAGGGACTCACCTGAATATGTACACTGCTGATGGCTCTGCTTCTTTCCGTTTCTTTGTGGCTCTGCTTCTTTGTGGGTTCTCCTGAAAACGCTTCTTTTGTAGCTCATCTCCCCACAAACTTTCATCTCAGAGAAGCAGGACTACATGAGCTAACTCAGCAATCGAGAGTCATTACCCAGTCCAGGAGACAGATGATTCTTTAGAACCTCCAACAGATACAGTGGACAGAGAGCCAGAAATAAGTCAGGGTATGGCTCACAGGAGGAAGGAATACCAGGTAGATCATACGGATAGGTAATTGAGAATTTGCAACTTAGGGGGATGGGAGGCTAATGTATCTTCACAAGGAGTTTTGCCAGGAATCTGAGGTAGAATACCCTTTATAGTAAGAAAGAACCAGCAAAATGGAGAAGGAGCCAGCACAGATTCATTTGAACACGTTTCCTGAGAATCCAAGCTGATCGCCTTAAGAAAGAAAAGAAGCATGGTAACTAAATTCTAGTCTTTCAGTAACATCTACCAAGAAGAAATTTAAAGTGTTTTCTGGGATCTCATGGGGGTAAGTGGATAATATACGAAATAGGGTGACAATGGATTTGGGTATGGCTTAAGGAAGATTATTCTAAGAGTGGCATGATCCTCTCAGAAACTGGTGGAAGTGCATAGTTTTATGGGTATTGTTGAAGGCAGGAAAGCATCTCTTAGGAAAGATGTAGAATTAGAAAATTTAGAAGGTGCAGTCTAGCTAAAGCTTAATAAATCATAATTTTTTACTCTGCTCCCAGCCCCACAGATTTCCAGAGCTAATAGACCAATATTTCAAGGCAAATTTATCTCCCTTGGGTTTCTTCAGTACTTAGGAAAAATTCTGTAGGTAAAAAATAATCTAAAAGTGAAGAGTACATTAAAAAAAAATGAATACATCTTTCTTGTATCTCAGACTTTTTAAATGACATAATTGGATGATTAAGATAAGAAAATTCCTATTACATTGCTAGTATAGTTCATTTTTTAAAAAACTAACATCAATTTAAAAGGAAAAATTGTTCTTCCCAAAATATTTAAATTGACAACATTATACTGAGTATAACTTTGAACAGGCAAAAAAATACTAAATTTTAGTCTTGGTCCATTGGCCAGTATTTATGAAGCTGAACTCTAAAAAACAAATTTACTAGAATCTTACCATATTGCTATATCTGGCTTTCATGATTTAAAGAATACATTCAGGTAATAGAAGAATGTCTCTTTTAAACACTCATAGCTGAATAAAATTTTCCAGAAATAGTAAACTGCTAGGATTCTATTCACACCACATTTCAGAACTCACTAGCGATTTGAGTTTATAAAATGTTCCCCCATCCCTTTATCACAGGATGCTCATGGTAACCATGCACTAGAAGGTAGTACTATATTATTATTGGATGTTTGTGTAGCTGGGGACCTGATTGGGTATGAGATGTGCAGTGTGTAGAGTTACACAACCTTTCCTGTATCTTGCTGTGCTTGAGACAGAAGATAAGGACCTGCTGATTTCCAAGAGGTTCCTTTCTTCTTTCTTCCATCTTTGACAGCTGCAGCTGTCCCAAATGCCTCATGGCCACTTTTACACTTTGCTTTATATGCAGGAGCTCCAGGTATCAGTCCGTCTGAGATGATTCCACCTTGTGACCTCTTTAGTGATTTCAACCTTCTGCCAAGATGTGCCCCAGCTCAGGTCCACGAAGAGCCTTTTCCCTATACACGAATAAGCAGAAAGTCTGCAGTTACTGGCAGGATACTGTATGCATGCATGAGCCTACTTCTTTGTCTATATAAACAGCACTCTCTCAGCCTTATCTAGAGTCCACATACTGCTTTCTCTTATACTATAGCATAAAACCTAATAAAGTCCCTTTTAGATAATTTTATTTCATCTATTCATGATTTCTACCTCAAGTGGAGCAGGCTAACCTGCATTAACATAGCAATGAAAATAGCTAGGATCCAGCACTGGTAACACTGAAGAGGGAAGCCTGCAGCCAGCAAATGACAGAGAGCAACAGTAAGCTCCGTGGGCCTGCTATCTCTGGCTTCTGGAAGAATTCCAGAGAGTTTCTGGTAGGTTCCAGCAAGGAAGGCTAATAACAAAAATTACTGAAAGCCAGTGGCATTCAAAGCTCTGAGTTGCTAACACTAAGGGAATTAAACTTTGCCTATTTGTGATTTCTGTTTGAACTGAGAAAAAGAACCACTTGGAAAAAATGTCTATTTATTTGCATAAGGTGCTTTTATCCTTGAAAAATGACTTTATAGCAAGGACACGTAACCCGCCTAAAGATGGAAGAAGTCATAGAAACTTTTCTGTAGAAGGGTATGTGGCTGAAAAAAGTGAATTCAGAGCATTTTAGGTAAATAAAGGAGGGAGTAGTCTGGCAAATTTCCAAGAATAGGGTCATGACAGAGAGGAAAAACACATCAAATATTCTAAGAAGAAAAGCCAGCAGGTAGGAGGGGCTACCAGCAAGAAAACTTGGGGTTTCCAGAACAACAAACTCTTCCCAGATCTGGACAAGATAAGAACAGCTGTGAGGAAATCTTTAACAACTGCTCTCATCTGTACCTGCCCATCATACTGTCTTCTCTACATCAATAAACAGGACCAATTACTCATTTCTCAGTCAGTAATGTGGAACATCTTCCCTGATGTCTCCCTTTCCATAGCCCTTCACCCACCAGTGACCGCAGTGACCACTAGTCCCTGTTGATTTCACTTCCGGACTCTCACTCTGCATAAGCCACCCTCATCACTCAATAATTTGGAGCCTTCTAATAGAGTCTCCCCAGACTCACCTCTCTCTTTTCCCTCTTTTCTAGTCTACTTCCACAGACCAGCCTGTGTGGTACTTTAAGGATAAATCAAGTTAATTCACCCCTTATGAAAAGCCCTTCAATAACTTCTCTTAACACTTTAAATAAAACCCAGGCTCCTGTGACAGCCCTCGGGACCCTCTGTGGTCACTCCTCCCTTGCTCTGTCCCTTACCTCACATGATGCCTGCCCTAAAGTCTCACTACAGCCCCTCTTGCTTCCACCTGGGCTCACAGACATGCTCTGCTGCATCCCATGTCGTGTTGTTCCTGGTCCAGAATCCTCCGCCAACTATGCTTCTCCTGCTGGCTCATCCCACCTTGTAGCTAAGGCATTACTTCTTCAGGGAAGACTTCTCCACCCTTTAACTAAGTTAGCAACTTAAAAATCTCATTCCCCATCAGTCACTCTCATCACACCAGTAACTTCTCATCCTTCACTTTCTCTGTTGGGATGCAATCATTATTCATGTTTCTCTGCCAGGTTGAAAATAACCTCCAAGGACGCAGGAATTATGCTTGGTTATGTTCATCTATGTATACACAGGGCCAATCACAAAGGCTTGTGTGTTGTGGAGGCTAATTAAAGTTCTTAGAAATAATAAAAATGCAATAAAAAACTAGTCAGAAAAGACATGCACAATTGGCCTTCTGTATCTGTTTTCTATATTCACAAATTCAATTAACCGTGGAGCAAAAATATTTTAAAAAATAATTAGATCTGTACTATTCGATGCAGATATTTTTCTTGTCATTGTTCCCTAAAAAATACAGTGTGACAAGTATTTATCTACTACTTACATTGTGTTAGTTATTATAAATAATCCAACATAATTTAAAATATACAGAAGGATATATGTAGGTCATATGCAAATGCTAGCCCATTTAATATAAGGGAATTGGGTGTCTCTTGATTTTGGCACCCATGGAGGGTCCTAGAACAAATTCACTATGGATATAAAGGGGAAACTCTGTGCTACAGAGTTTGTATGGGTCATGATTATAAATAGGACCTGGTGCAGGGTTTTAATCAGGATTGGTCAGCTTTGCATTTAGAAAAAGAAGAGGGAGTGTGGGCTGGCTGGGCATGGAGAGACAAGCTGGGCAGGGAGCAAGATGCTGTGGGGCCCTCAGTGGTAACTTCTGAGACCACAGATTTGACAGAGGCACACGGTAGAGGGGAGAAAGTGACAAGCCATTAAGTGGGCAGAACTAGCAGACTCTGCAAGCTGGCAGGATGTCACGGGTCCCACGGGAGCAGAGTCAGGGCATGGTTTGGACCTGCACTGATGCCAGGTTGATGATGCCATCCAAGGAAGTGAAACCAGGAGCAGGAAGAGGAATTGTGAAGAATATATTAATTTCCTAGCCTGCTGTAGCAAATTTCTACAAACTAAGTAGTTTAAAACAACAGAAGCTTTTGTCTCATAGTTCTGTATGTCAGAAATCTGAAAAGTTGTTAGCAGGTTGGTTCTTCCTGACACTTCTGAGGGAGAATATTAGTCAGGGTTCCCCAAAGTAACAAAACTAATAGAATAGGCAGGAGGCAGGTAGGTACCAACCTATAAATTCATACATACATATGAATATATAAAATGTATTATGAAGACACTTCCCTGATTATGGATGCTCTCAGCCAACTATCTTGGGATCATTCACGATCAGCGTGAGATGAGATTGAAACAAGTGTGTCACTATGGACCTAAAAACCCACCCGAGAGACACAGACAAAATTCTATGGGCTTCACCACACTGTAGACCAACTGCAGAACTGTACCCAAGAGACTAGTTTAGACTCTTAATCCTCAATCATTTCCTGCTTAATAAGGAATCTACCCCACATAGTCATCTCACTGCCACATTTTATTCCTCACTGATATTCAGAAAAAAAAATCAGCATGAAATGATATACCAACCAAGCTGTTGAAGAATGTCCAGTTTTAGTAACTAGAAAGGAAAATATTGGCTCAATGTTTAGGTATATTCATCTTTTATTCAGCTACTTACTCACTAAAGAATGATTTGCTGAGGAGTCTAGACATGCCAGGCACTCTGCAAAGCCAGAAAATACAGATGTAATTCAACCAGCTTCTCAGCCCCAGCTAACTGCTGCAGAGTCAGATTCTCACTCTCAGAACTGTTGACAGTTGAGGCTGTATCAGCCCTGTAGTGAGGGTGTGTCCTGTGCACAACAGGATGCTCACCAGCATGTCTGGTCTTGGCTCACTGGAGGCCAGTACACCCTCACCTCTCAGTTGTGAGAACCAAAGATATTGCAGACATTTCTAAATGGCTCCTGGTGACAAACTGCCCCAGCTGAGAACTGCTGCCATAGGCTCATAGAGATGGTGCTGGGCAACCTTCACGGGCAAGATAATCCTGGCACCATCCAGGCATTCAGGAACACTGGAATACAGTCCTGGAATCTCCAGGTTGTGCTAGAATGCAGGGAGGGTGGGTAGTGAGGCAGAAGGTAGATGCTGAAAATTCTCAGGGTCCTGGGGCAGGAGGGGTGGGCATAGACTACCAACTAACTCAAAAATCTTCAAATTTTTAACAAACGGTACATGCATACCAGGACCCAAATGTGAAAATGCACAGAGGTAGGGCCCAAATCCTTCCTTGTTGCTTACAAATCCAGTAACTTTTCTTACAAAAATCCAGAGTGAGCATCAATTCAGCAGCTTAAATAGTCTTATAGATACTCTCGGGGTTAGGCTGACACTGTGAACATCCTTAGCAGCAGATGAAGTTCAACAAACCAGAGCCCTGCACTGTTTAAAATTTGAGAATCTGTACCGAGCTGGGCTCTCTTTTCTCTCTCATTTCCCTAAACAACTTGATTTAAATGAATGCCCAGCTTTCGTATTAACTCACTAGAATAATTGACATCTCAATGTTTTCCTCTCTTTGTCACTGGTTACTAAATATACCTTCTCTCCAGCAAAGTTTTCAGATTGACTGCTCCTGACAGACAACACAGATTTCAACATTTACACGGAAGTTGTCTGTCAGGAAAAAAAAAAAAAAGGAATAGAAAAATATGCCCTATTTTAGGATGTCTCTTTGCTTAAAACGCAGGAGAGAGAGAGGCAGGAGAAATCTCTCCCGTGCAAAACAGCAATTTATGCCAGGATGCACAGTCTTGCTAGAGAGGTTGCTAAGCAACTGTCTGGCAGCATATCGGGGGGCAAAGGGAGATGGAAGGGAAAAAAGACACCAAATCCTAGACACTGCAAGACATGCAGAGACTTCCTAGACACACACCCTATTCCCCTGCCCTGACAGCTAGCATGACCTAAGAGGTGAGCTTACATCTCTATGGTCTAGAAGTTAGTAAGAGAGACTCCACACCAAAAGCGTAACCACACTTACTAGCATCTTGTTTGCCATCTCTGTGCAAGGGAATGAGCTCAAGCTTGGGAGTTAAGCAGGTTTTGGTTTCTCCATCTGTAAAGCAGTGAGTGTAGTTGTGGCAACATCACAGTACAATGGCAGGAAAGCTATTCTGCTGTTACAGGTGTTCACCTCCCTTATGGTATTGGTGGGGGTGCTGGGGATCAAACTCAGGGCCTTGCACTTGCTAGACAAGTGCTCTACCATTAAGCCAAATCCCCAACCCCTTATGGATTTAAGCAAAGTATACTGAAATGCACTGTTTCTTACCTATCTATCCCCACCGGGACAGTGCATGCCAAGCTCATCCACTGTTATACAGGAAAGAGAATGCCACCAGGCTTGCAACATGGCCTTGTTAAATGATTTTATTCTACCTTGTCTGAACCAAGACCCCTCAGAGCAGAGGTGGTGAACCTACTGCGCACAAGGCTTAGTGTTTTACAAGACCTTTATTCTCCATCTTCACCTGTAAGTCTTCCCTCATCTATGACAGCCCTCATGTTTTCTACTTTTCCTCTTAACAGCACATGGGCCCCTACTCACCAAGTGAGCCAGGTTCACTGATCAATTTTCCCTCTCCTCCACTAACTTCCTGCACTTCTCTCTAAGTCATAAATTTCCTGTAACATGCAATGCCAGCCATTCCTTCATTAATTTGAATAGTCACTAACCATTTACTAAATACATAATACTAGTTGCTATAGAAGATGCAGAAATATTGTATATCTATTTACACATTCAATTCAGTCATTTACGTATTTATTCAATAAAAAGAACCCTGCCGATCACTATCCTCAAATCACCCACAAGAAGATCCTACAACACAATACCAGACTGGTTTGTTTCATGTGGCAGTGAGTCTTTCCTCCACACCTAGGCCCTCAGCATTTAATGAAGCCGCAGATCTCACATCTCCTCCTATCTGTAGCTATTGGCTTGTGGGCTTGGGCCACAGGAAATAGCTGGTATCTGATTGCTGGTAGGACTTAAATTTCTTATGTTTCCTCAATCTAATTTACTGCAATTTGATTCCACAAAAGCAGAGAAGAGCGAAGTAATTATGCAGCACCCAGCTCATGTCTTACTTTGTAAGTCTCCTGCATTTGCCCACTTATTACTTGCTACAGTGGAGATAAGAACCATCACAAACCCTGCTTTTACACATAGGAGGAAGCTGGGTTCACGGAGAATAAACAACATGCTCAGAGCTAGCAATTGCAGAACCAATACTGAAGATGAGAATTTTCTCCACATTCCTCATAATGCCACATGCTTCCTACATCAGGCATTGAAAGATGTTCCAGAATTCCACACACACAGAAGAGAAGGAGAGGATGCATTGGAAGAAAAAAACATGGACAATGGCACCGAGTTGAATTGCATTAGAGAGACATGAGTCTCTAGCAACAGCCAAAGTGAAGCATAAATGTAGACTCACACAGAAGATGAAGGCAAAAAGATTTGGGGAGACCATGAAATGTCTTGAAATCCTCTGCATGGTGCTCAGCTTCACGGCTCCATTCTCTCCACAAGTACTCACCAACAGCACTTCCATGTTTCCTCTGTTGAAAGGCAGACCTAACTTTTCAAAAATGGACTTAGGAAAGTCTGTATGATTTACAGTGTTCCCAAAAATGAGTCTTCTCTTTCTCCTCACTCGCTATTGCCCCCAGTGTAGAAGCCATGTAGCTATATTGCACCCGTTTGTTGATGAATCCACTTCCCTCTGCTTGGGCTCTGAGCAGTTTGAACACAGACATTATGTCAGAGGCACCTCTGCACAGCCACCTCCCAGTACCACGCTGCATCTGAGTCCAGCGCCAACCTGTTTGTGAACAAGTGAGGCCCCTAATCGGCGAGGTAATTGAAACAAATCATTCCTCATTTCCATCCAAATAGCAACTCAGAACCCTTTAAGAAGGCTGCCTTATCACCTGAACTTAAGCTCCCTTTGGAAATACGTGACAGGACGTATGGCAAATAAAGTTTTATTAAGTCCAAAATGATTCAAAGTGTGTGTCTGAATTTGACTTCCCTGAGACGGAAACCTCATGCAAGTCAAAGTGGAGGTCTTCCTGCCAGATTTGGGGAGCAAAGGACTCGGAGCTGAGGCTACTAATTGGGCTGTTCTTAATTATAGTTATTCTTCATGCTAGGGATTGGGGAGGGGAGGCAAGGGAAGAGAGGATTTTATTTTTAACTGCGCTTTCTTTGAGAAGTGTGGCCCCATTTACAGCAACAAATGGAATCAGTGCCAAGGAGATGGGGCTGAATTATTACGTGCAAATTATTAGGCCCTTAGTTCCTGGAGTTGGGAAAAGGAGAGCTCTGTACAGCACAGGGGTGGAGAAAGTGCCATTCATTTTGAGTTTTTCATCATTGAAAATGATAATTAGTGAGAGATACTATGCCTCAGTAGCCAAATTCGCCTCTGATTATTTGCTAGAATATGATAATTGTGTGGTTTTGTTTTGCTCTCCCTTCGACATGCTTCCTAAAGTCCTTGTGAGGTTTTAGGGGGTTGGAGGACCATTATTATCTCTCAAAGTAACTATGGAAATACATAATTAGATATTATTCAGGGTAGCATGACCCAGGTTGTGGGAAGTCTCTGTAGCACAATGCATTTAACTATGCAAAGACGCAGTATCAGTATCAGCAGGGCATTGTTTTCCCATAGACTTTATTGTTCCATCTTGTGGGACCGTGTGTGGCCTGTGCAGGAGTGCAGGCAATAGGAGACCACTGTTCTGGCCGTAGCTCTGCCTCCTCCACATCTGTTCTTACTTTTTTGAAAATGGGAGCTAGGGGACCTAGGTAATTCCAAGTGCTTGAAATTGCCACTAAGTGCTTGTATTTGTGTGACTTTGTACTGCACTTCTTGATCACCAGGAGCAGATCCCTGTCAAATCCTTACTCTACCTTACTCTACATTAGAATGCTTGAGTACAGTCAAAGTGGGGAGAGGAAGAGTGCTGGTTTTGTTAAAATATGAATATTCATTCTGTATATCTAAAGTACACAAGAAGAGTAGGGGGTATGGCGATGTGATGTCATCATCAGACACAGACTACCAGTAATCCAGATGGCTGGCTGCTTCCAGGAAATGATCGTGATATATCAGCTGCTTGGCACCCAGAAAAGAACCCAGAAGGATGGGAATTAGGAAGCTAGTCCAACATAAGGGAGAATAGAGGCAGAGGAACCACACCATAAATGAGGGCCACAGCTCCTAAGCAAGGCGCAGGCAGAAATGTTAAAGTGGCATCCCAGGTTCAGCACACCCTCTGGAATGCCATCTGTGAGGACAAGGAGCAGTGAGGCTACAGAAGGTCAGCTCCTCAGTGCAGAATGCTGGCCTCTTGGACATGTCACACAACGTCACTGGTGATCCAAGTTTCTGCCCCTTCCCTGCATACCTCTCCCACCTCTCCCCTCACCTCCAGCCCGTGTTTCAGCCACTTGGTACTTCTCAGGGTATCAGAGTGCCCCATGCTTTCAGGTGCTGACTTTATTTTTCCCTGTATCGATAAGGTATTTGTCTTTCCTCCTCACCTAATTAACTCTGATTTGCCCTTTATAACAAGTTCAAATATCGCTTCTTCTGGAAACCTCCCCAGTGTGGATCAAATGTACCTCCTTGGTGCTCCCTTGATTTGCTGCATTAATCTGATACTGTACTTACCTAGTTGATAATAGATACTCAACGAATGTTGGATTAATTAACACAGCGCTCTCCTTTGACATGCAGGATCCCATTGGTTCATTGTGTCAGGTGAGTCGGTTGAGTTGGGATGAGCTGAGGTGGGGAAAGTTGAGCAGGGTTGCATGGGTTCAACTGAATGATGCTGAGTTAGGATTGGAACGAACTCAAGATAGAAACAGTTATGCCTCCAGTCAGGGAGCTAGACACAGAATACAGCCCCGGTTTCCTTTCTTACTTCATGTCCTCGTCTCAACAGTATTTTGAGCAGGAAACAGAAAAATAGCAGGTTCATCTATTCAGACCAAAGCTGCTGCCCCATGAAGCCACAGCAAGGCCTGCCGACCCCGTGACTGTTCCCACCTCCTGACACAGAGTTTCTGAACTCCTGCAATCTCCCGAGATATAAGAGTGTCCTCTGTATACAAATGAGATGACTGGTGGCTCAGGTCCCCCAGATAGCTTTGGAATGGGGGACAGGCACCAAAAAGGACAAAGGTGTGATTAGAGAGTTGGAACTTTCAGCCCCAGATCTCCACCTCCAAAGAGGAGAAAGCAGCTGAAGATTAAATTGGTCACGACGTGCAGTAATGTAATAAGCCATGACCACGTTGTGAAGCTTTCATAAAATCCCCAAAGGTTTGAGATCCAAGGTGAACCTGGCCAAACATATGGAGGATCCTGGAGGGTGGCACCGTAGAGAGGGCATGGAGGTTCCCCGCCCCTTCTACCGTACTTCACCCAGGCATCTCTTCATATAACTGTTCATCTGTATCCTTTGCGATACTGTTTATAATAAATGAGTAAGTGTAAGTAGTGTTTCCTGAGCTCTGTGAACCGCTCTAGCAAACTAATTGAACCCGAAGAAGGCTGTGAAAGGAAACTCACTTTGCAGGCAATTGGTCAGAAAGGCAGATTTCTGGCATTTTCAACTGTCATCTGAAGCAGAGGGCAGGTTCATGGGACTGAGCCATCAATCTGCGGGACCTGATGCTATCTTCTGGTACATAGGTGAGTTGAACTGTCCGATGCTGAGCTGGTAGGCACTGCAGAGTTGGTTGTGTGTAGAGAAAAATCTCACATATTTTGGTGACCACAAAGAAAGTGAACTGAAGTACACTGTGGTGGACCGAAATGGCCAACTCGAGCAGGAACGCCCAGCTGGACGCTGGGGATTCTGGGAATAGAGGATCCACCTGAGGATTGTTGCTGACACAACATAAAGGAGAACAGGAGCAGAAGATGGTAGTCAGCTGTCTCCCAGGAGAAGCTCTGCTGCAGGGAACTCAGCTGTTCTCATTGCAGAAGGAGCTCGAGGGCCTTGCTGTAGTCAAGGATGGCTGCTGTTAGCTTAAGGGGAGATCTGGTCTTCATCTCCACTGGGAGCATCACATCCTGGTACCAGTGTAGATTTCTTCAGCCTTTTAGTGCAGACTTAAATGTACACGGGACAGTGCTGTGGGCTCCCAGCCCTTGATTGGATCTTTTAGGTCTCCAGTGCATAGATAGACTTCCAACACTTTTCCCGCATTTCGCTTATGGGTGAATGTTGTAACTTTCCCTGTCTTTAAATTGGGAATACAACTGACTGTCATCAAGACACTAGGGTAAATAATAGGATAGCATGTGAAAAAACATCTGGACAATGTCCATGTCCACATAGAATGTTACTTCCTTTCCTTCCCCAGCCTTAGAAAATAAAATACTGATAGATAATCTGACCCTGTGGCATTATTACTCTGTTCTTCTCACCAAATCTCATTCTACTCTCAATTTATAGCCTTTATTTTAAAGAAATCACTTTCTTCCCAGTTGCCAAATATGGAAACCCATACTCTTGATGTGTAAACTCTAATCTCCAGGATAGATCTCTCCTTTAAACTCCCAAACTCAAGAGTGTCCCAAGAATACCCTAAATAAACATGTAATGGGACATTTTTCCTCTCATTCAAATCCTCGGCCGTGCCCCTCGCAGTCACCCACGTGGAAACCAGAATCATTTGTCCACATCTGCATGAGCAAATTCTACTGAAGCCGCCTCCAGAGCATGGTGTTCAACTACACTTGTGTGGGGTGGGACCGTCAGCGATTCCCAGCTAGATCGGTAGGAGAGGCTCTCCCTTCTTTCCCCAACCACCATGCAATGCAGAAAGCACTGTTATAAGAGCAGCCAACTTTCCCACATGCGTGCCCACCACCCACGCCACCGGCCATCCTGCACTTGTGCCCCACCACTTACTTTCTTCCTGCCACGCTGTCAATTCCTAAAGTCAGGACCGCTGCCGTCTGCCCCCTGAATTAATGCTGCTTCCTGTGCAGACTGTGGCACAGAGCAGCACCTCACTAGTGTTTGTTTAAGAATCCACCTGATCTAATCTCTGTTCTCTGTTCTCTCCTGTCCAGAAGTAATCTTAAGGTAGTGGTAGCAGTGAGAATTTTCAGAAGTGACACCAGATATTATTAATATAATGAAGAGAAAAGTAATACTGGCCTACTCACAGTTTTACAACCTCCATTCATTTTAATCTAATATTCTAAATGATCTTAAGCAGCCAGCTGGCATATTTCTTATGTAAAGATTCGAGTGTGCATGTCTAGGATAAGACCAGTACGATAACAGCCAGAGTTACCAAACACTATTTGCAGTGAGCCCCAAGGAAATGAATTATTGCTGGTTCTAAAAAGCAGTATTTGGAAGACCTAAGGCTCCTTCTCCAGCTTCACATTGCTTGTAGTGCTTTCCATTTATTCTGCAATTTCAATCTGCAAAATAAAAAAATGCTGCATGTGCTTTCCCTTATCTGGGTGAGCTGGAAAATACGTCTCAAGACCAGTGCTCATCCCATGTGTCCTTTTGATCAATTCTCCAAACTCCACTCTACGGAAGTCTTGCTCCATGGCAAGAGTAAGTCAAAGAATTTTGGCACAACTCTTTAAAACATGCACTCCTCATTTGCCACTCATTTCTGCCACTTTTCGGGATTATTTATTTGTTTATTTTTGTTTTCCCAGGACATGGGCGTATCCAGGCTCAGATGGAAGCAGCTTTGGCAGACGTACTTGCTAAGCTCGCATGCCGCTCAGCACACCTCCAAACAGAGAAGGATCCACCGTGCAGACAAGCCTGGAGACCCAACCTATATCTCTCTGCAGTGAAAGATACAGGGTCAGCGGCCAAATACTCCAACATCCTCGCACCTCGGGCCAGATAGCGGGGGTGTACATTCTGCTCTGAGCCCAGAATTCCCAAGAGGACTGAACCTCCATGGCTTATAGCAGTGACTTTCTTGACAACATGCACGGGGTTGACCTTCTTCCTTTCCCTGTCTCAGTTTGCCCCTCCAGTACAGGAACCATTTTTAGGTAATTCCCCAACACTCGGATTCTGGTCTCAGTGTCAGCTTTTGGCTATCCTCATGCCTGACCTGGATGACAGCCTTGCCTCCGGCTTCCCTCCTGAGGGGAACAACTTGCCCACAGCGCAGGGGCCCAGCCTTGGGATCAGCATTGTCCTGCAGATTTATTTGAGGCTGCTGAAAAGGGTTCTCTTGTTTGTAGGTGCAGAATGTGGAGCAGAGGAAGGGGATAATTAATAAAATAATGAGTTACAAAAATGCCAAATGAAATTGTGGGTCACAGTTGCAACCAATGCACTGGCACTCTGGACAGTGAACAGAGGAGGAGTCATTGACACTTCACACTCAAAAGGCTCACCAGCATCTCACTCCAAATTAAGTTTTTAGTGAGTATTTTTTAAGTGCTAAGGACTGTGGTAGCTACACTGTGCCACACAGGAAGTGCTTTCTAAAGAGGGATTTCCACCCATCTACTTTTGCAAACACAGTATTGCATTGGAAAAAAGCCACACACTGCACTCTCCCAGTGACACGCAGGTAATAAACTGGAAGTCTCTTGTAGGTAAAGTGTGCAGAGCAGAGCACATTCCCATCCTCTCTGAGGGAACATGTACCCTGGCCTTGTGAACCCAAAGCTGTTGGCATGGAAGCAGCATATCCTAAAGTTGTGAAGTCCCTACAGGTCAGGAACATGAGGACAGTACCCAGAAGGCCATGGAAGTGATTTACATTCAACACATCCTTATGGAGAAAATATCTGTAGAAGACTCTAGAAGTATGTGCTGCTTTCTCTGCCACAAGATTGTCATAAATAGTATCCCACCACCTGGAGTCTTCTACCTACTGCTCCCTAAGCTGACCTTTTCTCTACTAAATTCACTTGTCACTTTTGCAAGGAAGTTGTTTTAGATTGTGAAGACTAAGTCCTAGCCGCATCCGTAAAGGTCTGTCTCTGCTGTTATTTCGTAGCACGTATCACACCTGATCATTATGCGTCCACCTGACGTATGTCTTTCTTTTCTTGGGCTCCTTGAAAGCAGGAGCATGTCTGTTTCTGTTCCCTGCTGAATCCCCAGCATCTAGTTCAGAGCTCAAAGCACACGGGGCTCAACAACAACCACTGCACAATGAACGCAGGCCCCGCCAACACCAGGGCATTCTGCAGAGAGAGGCCTGAAGTGTTTCCTGTCTCACTACAGACAGCTACCAGACGAGTTGAATGGGTTCTATAGTAAATGAGGAAAAATTACATTTCTTGAATCTGGATTAAATAAATCCAGAAACGCAAGTTGTAACAAAAGTGTCCCTGTTTCTTCACTTTTTGGAGCACTTAGAAAATGAACATACATAGTGAGACTCAAGTCAGGAGGGCACTAAGCAAAACGCCCCAGCATGGCTCCTCTGCTTTTGTAGAGGCCCTGTGTGTGCCCTTTGCCTTTTATCACCCACGTCAGTTCACAGGAGCAGATGGTGAATCTGGAGCCATGTGTCGTGTTTGCAAGAGCTGAAGGAAAAGAATGAGGGAGACAGGGCGGTAGCAGGTATGATTCACAGAGCCAAAACCTTATAAATTTTGCAATACTACTTTTTTTTTTTTTTTTTTGGTGCCAGGGATCAAACTCAGGGCCTTACACTTGCTAAGCAAGCACTCTAGCCACTGAGCTAAATCCCCAGCTCTGCACTACAACTTTTAAAAGAACGCAAGAAGATATCCATTCTGTAGTCTGAACAAACACATACAACTCTATGAAGACATGATAAAGACCAGCTTTGAAATCGCACCCTCTCTGTCTGATCATCTCTAGTGCTTGCTGATAAAAACAGAAGCATCCTCAAAGTGGTCAGTTATGCAAAAGTATACTAATAATAATTATTGGTTCAACAAAAACTATCACCAGTGGTCCATCTCCATTTTTTGCACTTATCATAATTAACATCATCTGTATACCCATTACGCAACCCATAATAAGAACATTATTGTATATTTAAGCTAAGTCTTTCTTCATCCCACTTCCTTGTCTTCATCTCCCAACAAAGTACAGAAATAATAATTACTTCAAATTGTGTGTTTTTCAACCTCGTGTTTTAAAAATGTTTAATCACACACTTGTATGGATACATACAACCACGTAATGCTAAACTATATAATTACTTGTTTTGTTTTGTTTTTCTTTTTTTGGTGCTGGGGATTGAACTCGGGTCCTTGTGCTTGAAGGCAAGCACTTTAACCACTGAGCTAGATCCCCAGCCCCAAATACTTGGTTTTGTTTGCAATTTAACTTTACAAAATGGCTATCTTACCACAGGTGTTCTTCTAGGTCTCTAGGTCTTCTTTTTAATCAAATATTAGGTTGTCAAGATTTATCTCTGTTGCATGTGGTTACATTTCATTCACTTTCCTTGCTGTGTAACATTCCATTGTGCGAAGATTTCACTTGTTTTCATTTAGTCTTCAGGGGGCATTAAGGTGGCTTTTAGTCATGGAAAACTATCAGACTCCTGCTGTTAACATTCTTAAATATGTCCCTCAGAGTACATGAACAAGAGTTTCTCTGCACTGTACACCTACAAGTACACTTGGCCAGTCACAGTATAGGTGAATGTTTAATTTTATAAGCTAATGGGTAATTATTTTCCAATGTGGTTAGACTGAATTACAGTCAATCAGAAATGTAAAGATAAGAAATCTTGAAGATAAGAATGTAATTACTTGCTCAACAAGCATAAACGATGAACATCCCAGGTCCAGAGCTCGATGCTGAGGACATGCTGATGCAGACACAGCAGAGGGTCCTGTGCCTCTGTGGGGCTACACACAAGTTAGGGAGCAAGGAGTGTGAGGGAGGGAAGCTGCTGTGCTGTCTGGGCAGAGAGGAGGGGCCTCTAATTCAAACTTGGAAGTTGAAGATGAGCATTAGGACTAGAAGGGACAGTAAAAATCATCTAGTCCAGTCTCATCATTTTCTAAGTAGGGTCGTAAATGTCAAAGAATGAAACTTGAGGGGAAAAAACAGCAGCAGATGGTTGAAAGAGCATCACGCATTCAATAAAGATAACAAAAATCTCATGATTAGGTTGTTGTGACTTTTAAATGGAACCTCTCATACAAAGAGTTAGGCAGAATGCCAGACACATGGTGAACAGCTGGTGCTATCACTGTCATGTGAAATGACACTTCCTTCTTGGTTTAGGAACTGAGTGACAGCTATTCCACTCACTAAGGTGTGAGGTGAGGAGAGAAGTGGAGACTTAGGGGCAGGAGATGGATGTTAGCTTTAGTTACATGGTGTTGGAGTTACTCATATGCAGAAGGTTGTTTGATAAAAGTCTGAAATTCAGAAATACACATTTTAGTGTCATCAACTAGTGTTTTGAGGAAAGATGTGATCCCCCAGGTATAGTATGGAATACTGAGGCACAACTGTAGGGCATACTTATACTTAAGTGAGCAGAGAAAGTATCACCCACAAGGAATCCCTGAGAAGTGAATAGAGGGCCTAGCAGGCAATGGGCAGGGGAAGGGAAGCTGGGGACAGAACATCTTCAGGAGGAGGTAACCCTTCTGAAAGCCAAGTAGAAGTTCAAAAAGGGCCTAATGGATTGTCCACAAAGACGGTCTTGGAAACTGTGGGAAACACAATGTCAAGGGAGTGCTAATGGCTAAGGGTCTATATATCCCAGGTTCAGCGTGAAGTCAGGCCAAGGGAGGAAAGGAAGAGCTGACACAAACAGATGAAGAAAAGGGTGCTAACTAGGCAAAGTGCAGGCATAAACAAATGATCTATTCTAAAGGTGCAGAGACTTGAATGTATTTGTAGACTGAAGGAAAGAAGCCAGTGGAAAGAGAATTTGGAAATACGAGAGCAGTCCTTAGCTGACAGAATAAAATCCTTCTGAGTGGTGAGAATTTAAGACCTCATCCCCTTAGCCAGAAGCTGAACGAGTTTTGCTTTGAAACTAATTGTCAGTTTCCCTCAGCTCCAGCCTATTCAAATGAAGAGGCCATTGTAGATGATCACGTATTATCCCAAAGCCTTTCAGATCCAATATTTGTAACTTTTACTAACACAGTATTCCTTGTTGTATCCTAGAATCCAAGAATGAGAAAGAATTAGCTGATGTCTAATGATCTCATTTTACTAACGAGAAAACTGTGATTCTAAAATTTTATTCCACTTAGCTAGGGTGATAATAAATAGGATAAATTAGTGATTAAGACAAAAATAATGTCCTAGGATCCTGGATCCTGTTTAAAAAATAGTCTATTCAGCTTGTAGTAAGCACGTAAAACAGACAAAAGGCTCTGCCATTGTGGTTAATATAAGACTATTTGCACTAGATCCAACTGTCCTCACATATTTATTTTTGTCTTTTCAAAAATTAAACTACAAATTTTGTAGGCTTCTTCAATAAAAACTAGAATCAAATTTCACCTTCTTATGGCTTTGAGATCTTTAAACCTCCATTTGTTTGAGTCATGTTAGCCTAGGAAGCCTCAGAGCACCAGACATTGCCAGAGGGCACAATGCTTGAGGACATCACCTACCCAACTCTGCTGTCAACCTGCCACACGTCTGCTTGTGTGACAGTGAATCTCCGATTATTTTCCTCTACTGTACATTTTATTATTGTTATGTTAAAAAGCAGAAAGTATGAGGTATTAGTATTTCTTGGCATTTAGTAGACACCCAATAATTATTGTTAGGAAATGAGTTTAAGATTTTTAGGCACAAATTAAAAACATTCAAACAAAAATGAAGAATCTGAAAAGTACCCTGAGATGGTCTTGCCCACAAAACTGCTTCGTGGAGGCTCCAAAACCCAGGGAGGCAGAAACACCCACAGTCACAGGACCAGTCTGCAGCCTTGCTACACTTGAACCTGGCTTTTCAATCCCTAGCCAAGATCTCCTGGTTGATGCCAAGTGCTCTTGTACCATAAAGTCTCCAGAATCTGAAGACAATGCCTACCAAAGGTTTTAGGGAGTGGCTGGATAAGCCACCATTAGCCTGTAACATCAAGAGTTTGTGACAATTGTTGAGGACCAGGACTGAGGGAAGAGTTTCCATGTTGTAGATAAGAGGTTCCTTTTACCTGGTGAGTTCTGTCTATTTCTAAATTTAATAAACCATGAAAACTCTGACTTCCAACAGACACTTTAAAATAATCAGAGTCCACAAATATGCGGACAGATGCACAAATTCAGTTTCCACATGTCTGCCCCAGCTCCAGCAGGATCTTAGGTCCCTGAAATCACTGGATATGCATTGAGTGGATCAAAAAACATCAGTGGAAACAGATTTCATCTGTGGGCATAATTTTATTTTTGTACAGAGGGACTTTCACTCTTAACGAAAAAAAAAAGGTATAGAAAAGAGAGGAACAAATAAAAAGCAGTCTTTATATCAAAGCCTTATTGACTTTTTTCGTTTCTGAAAACTCAACCATGCCTATCTATTAAAAATAGAATATCTGAGGGCCTGAACTTATGTCTCACCCAAAACCCAAACTTCTGCTGACTTCAAGGACAGCATCTCAGTACAAAAGCAGAAGAGACCAGGAGAGGACAAAAAATAAATAAATAGATAAAATCCCAAAACCAGGTTTGCCAACCTTCGCTCTTGTTTTATCCCCACCTGCCACAAAGTTTAGAGCTGAAATGCCACATGCAAGGTATCAAAGGACTTATAAGAAATACCATGTGGTGAATAAAAGCAAGCCAGTCTCAGACGTTTGACTGAAATGTCCCAGGCACTCACTGCCTTTCTAAACTCCTCTCCTGCTGCTCCCCACCCCGGCCCTGTACTCCAACCGCCAAAACTGCAATTAGCAATCCAAATGCAAACCTGTGCTGGCCCACGTCTTCAAATCTCTGCCTAGGTGTCTCACTTCCGCCCTTCAACACCCAGCCTAAATCCCTGCAGTTGCTCTCTGCACTCTGAAGTCCGCTTAAATACCTGATCCTTCCAGATAAGGGGAACTAACTCAATGACAGAAACTGGCCTTATCCCCTTCGTACCTCCTGCATCTATCACTATTCATTGAAAAAGCAGATGAATGCTAAGTATTTCTTGAAAGGTGCTACAGTTTGGATGAGTCTCCCGAAAGGTCCACATATTGAAGATTTGGCCCCGTCATATGATACTCTTTGGCGGTGGTGGAATCTTAAAGACATGGGGTTTAAACTGCATGTGGTGGTACAGGTCAGTAATCCTGGGACTGTGGAAGGCAGAAGCAGGAGGATGACAAGTTCATGCCCATTCTGGGTAACTGAATGACTTAACAAGACTCTATCTCAAAAGCAGCTCAGTACAAAGGCCTTTAGTTTAATCCCCAGGACTGGAAAAACAAAACAAAACAAAAAAGAGAGGTGGGACTTAGTTGGAGGTCTTCAGTCATTCAAGGATGTTGCATTGAAGAGGATATTAAGATCCCAGTCCTTTCTCCTCTCCACCCAGTCTTCTTGCTTCCTGACTGCTACAAGATGAATAAGTCACTCCCTGCCACGAAGTACACCTTGCCACAGTTCCAAAAACAAGGGGTCAAATCAACCATGGCTTGAAATCCCCAAGCCTATGGGCCAACATAAAACTGTCCCCTTTTTAGATTGATTATCTTGGGTATTTTTTTACAGTAATGGGAAGCTTATGAAGAAGAAATGAGTCAAACACAGATTCTACCATTGAGGAATATTCTAGAAAGGGAACAAGTAACAGCCAAAACTTAGCAGAAGTCCTAAGTACTAACTATGACAAAAGGTGTTTGAAGGAAGACTTTAGACACAGACACTGGAGATTAGCTACCACTGGAGGGTAAGAATAGGATTCCTGGACAAGTGGCACAGAACTGCGGAACTGGGCCTTATAGGACAACCAGAGACTAAACTAGCTTAAGCAAACGGTGTTTTCAAAGATGGACTGTGGTATATTTCAGTGTTAGAGCACTTGCCTAGAATTTTCAAGGCCCTAGATCCAATCCCAGTATCACAAGAAATAAAAGACAAATGCATGCAGATTAAAGATAATATAAAAACTACAACATGTCCCAAGTGGGAGTAAATAAGTACTAGCTAATAATGATAACCCTATAATTAGTCTCAAATATATTAGATAGTTGTTAGCATTTCCATGTCATTTCTTTGATATTTTTGTCATTCATACACTAGAGCCTCTGGTCATATGAGTTTGCAGTTGGTGTGGCATAGCAACCACAAAGTTGTCATGTGAGTGACTTTGGCAGAGATGGGCATGAGGATATTGAGATGTGAGTTTGTTCAGCTTCAGGCTTAGCTTTTATATATAGAACTTGTTGGACAGGCAAAGCCACTGGTGTGCCCGTAGTCTATACTTTATGACTAGCCATCAGTCTAGAGTGTTTATTTTTCCACCAGATGCTCCAAGAAGAGCAAGCGTTCCTTTATTCTGCTGCCTAGTCTTGCCTCTAAAGGAGACCAGCAAGAAAAAAGCGTGCCTGGGTGTTCCCCTTGAGTATAGTGGACCAATAAACAGTGGTAGATGTTCTAATCTATTACGTGGACAGTGCCACGGAACCACTCACAGCAAGCAACCTGAGAAGCGAGTTCCTTTATTACAACACTTTTGCTGATAAGAGCACTGAGGCACATGGAAGTCAGTGCTAGATCTAATCATTATGTAATTATGATTCATTGTAAGGACAGTGAGTTTACTTTTAAAATTTCTAACTTCATGTTTCCTAATTAAAACTCCAAAAACTCTTGCTACTTCATGTGACATTTTCTTCTGTCATGATAAATTCTTTTCAGATGTCTGTTCTCAGTACCATTGTTTTCCCTTACCAAGAACATTTTGTGATTTGTTTATAAATATGCTAGTTATCAATTCATTATCTTCAGCTGAAGATTAACTCTTCAATGCCAGCTCTACAAAGCAAAGGAAAAACAAAAACTAAAAACCAAAAACCAAAAAAATTGGCTGGGTCCTTTCCTTTAAGGGTTTTCCCATTATTGACTTCACCAAGAGAGGGCGTGGAAGAGACACTGCAGAGGGCAGCCCAGAGCCTTCCCCAGCACCCCGCAGGGTGGACAGGGGTGAGGCAAAGAAAAGACGAAACACCTGGCACACAGTTCATTCATGCATTCAGAGCGGTTTCCCCTTCTTAATAGGATTTCAGACTTCTTTAATATATGGAAGATTAGGGACAGAATGTGAGGGTGAAAGCAATGTAGCAAGATTTTTTTTCTCTTTTCTCTTATTTTGGGAAGTAAAAGACCAATGACACAGAACTTTTATAAACAAGAAGACTTTCATAAGATTTGTTAAGGTCAAAAAAAAAAAAAGATAGTATTCAAAAGAGAGGAAAACTAGATAGGGAAAAGAGGGATAAAGAAGAAAGGTTAAAAGAAAAGATGAAAGGGAAAAAAAAGAGAAAAATGTAAATAAACTTGTTGCCAATAGGGAGGGGTGGGTGAGTGGAAGGGAGGTGAAGGGAAGAAGGGGGAACCAAGATACATCATGTACAGGTACAAAATAACCATGTTGATTATGATCATTATATATACAATGTACCAATACATGTTCTTGGTTAAAAAAAAAAGATTTGTCAAGGTCACAGATTTGCAGGTCAATGAATAGTAAACATTTGCTATGTTGTCCTTTTTTTTTTTTTACTTTTATTTTAATGGTACATTTTAGATGTACATAGTGATAACATTCATCATAGGGGCTTTGTACCTGTATATGATATATCTTGTTGCTTCTTTTTTTCCCATTCCCCTCCCCTCCCCTCACCCCCTCCTCCCTCTTTATTTACAAAACCTTTGCTTCCATTTTTTCCTTCCATTTCTTATTTCTTTTGTCCCTCTGTTCCTATCCCCCTCCCTTATTCTGTTTCCCATTTGGACATTGTCTTCCCTTTCCCAATAAATAAAGACTAATATGTTGTCCTTTTTATGTAAGTGAAAAACTGGAAGCTGTATTATGTCCCCCAAGGCAAAATGTCCCACAATTTCTAATTACTAGATCAGCAGTCACATAAGAAAGAACATTCTGAGGTTGAGTGCTTTTGTTTTTTGTGTCATTTTTTCAGTTTGTTTGTTTTCCAAATTAAAAAGAAAACACAGTGTGGGGGTTGTCTTAAGAGATGGCTTTTATGGAATAAGAGAAACTGAAAAGGTATTCATAGTTAGAACTATTATTTATCAAGCTTGCAAAGCAAATCACAGTAATCCCAAAAGGAAAGAGGTGTAATTCTTACATTACACTGAGGAAACATTGTTTAAAGATGATGAGGTGCGCTCCATAACACAAAACTGGAAGTGAGATAGCCAAGATTAGAACCTCAGATTTGAGTGGCTCCCAATACAACTTCTTGCTGACACAGTGATTTATCTCTTATGAGCGGTTGGTGACAATGACATCTGGTAAAACCAGACTGTAAACACAGGTCTGCTTGACTCCAGAGCAAACACCCTCTCCTCCATAGGTGAGTAGGAAGCAGGAAGGCAGCCAGAAATAAGTTCCATACACCCCAGACTGTAACCTACTCTATCTACATCAAGAATTATGGTCAGAAATTATATAACTCTAAGACCAACTGGTTCAGCAATTATAATAAGGGGAACTTACTGGCTTTTGTGGCTGAAAAGTCCTGGGACAAAGCTGGTGTCAACCGTAGCTCTCTTTAATAGCCCAGATAATGACAGTAGTACTCCATCATTCTGTTCACTTATGTTCATCTCCGGTGCTCTTCAGTCTCTGGGTTTCTCCTTACTCCACCCAGCCTTCTCCACCTGGCAGGCAAAACAGCCGCCATCGACCACAGGCCCACATGTTTACAACCCTTGATTAAAAAGGAAAATAGTACTGCTCATCCATTGCCAATTTGGAAAGGCCCAGGGACAGTCTCCAGCTGGCCAAAATGACTGGGCTCTTCTAATCACCAGGAATCGTGAGGCATCACCAAAATCATTTGGT
Organism: Hystrix cristata; assembly: GCA_004026905.1. Taxonomy (NCBI): domain Eukaryota; kingdom Metazoa; phylum Chordata; class Mammalia; order Rodentia; family Hystricidae; genus Hystrix; species Hystrix cristata. The sequence goes on from PVJO010011810.1 coordinate 45,666, forward strand.
GGGGGGAAGAAGTACCCCAAGCTCTGAGATGCTCACGGGCAGTTGTCACTACATACAAACATGCATTTAAGCCAACATGATGACATAATTCCAACATCTCAAAAATGAAATACCTTATGCGATAAAATGTGGTACATCTTACTACATAAAGTAAGCTGAATCATAATTATGCTGTATTGTAGAATAAACATTACAAATTTTTCATCAAATGAGAAATCAAGTAAAATATAAACTAATAAGGCACGCATGGAAAAATGTACCATTTCTACATCAAATAGAACCTTGCCAATTATGATGCCTTGTATGGTCAAGTATGGAAGTTACAAAGTGTATGTACTTAACTATACTTAATACCTAAACGTACTCCAAAGGACCATATGTTAAAGTCTTTGTCACCAGCCTGTGACACTGTTATAAGGTGGTAGAACTTTAGAAGGTGGCCCTGGTAGGAGAAAGAAAACTAACTAGGGGCCTGTCTTGAAGGAACACGTGAAGGCCCCTTTCTCTCTCAGGCTTTTTCTCCCTGGCTGCAATGAGGGGAGCAGCCTTTTCTACCATTTGCTTCCAATGTGAGGTACTGTACTCCACAGGTCCAAAGCAATAGAGTCAAGCTACCATGAGCCAAAATTTCCAAAAGCATGAGGCAAAATAAAGCTCTTCCTGATTTTTCTCAAGCATTTGCCACAGCAGTAATGGAAAGCTCACTAACACATGTAGTATCAAGGGATCATAATGTTATATTTTTACCTAACTCCCAAAGCACTTGCTCATGTATCCTCAGAAGGCCATCTGTCTTTAATGCTGAATGATACTCACCTCTCATTAATTGGCATCTCACCGGATAACTTAAACTCTGATAGATATTTCTATAAGTTCAACCGACATGTCTAAAAACATGCTTCTATTCCATGGGGCACAAGCCTTCAAAATGATGAATTGTGAAAGACTTAATTGCCAAAAAATATCAGACTCTTCTCTCTTATTATTATAATCCAAAGTAGTGGATAAAACTCTGAGAATATCATAAAGAGGAACTGTTTGATTTTCCTAAAACCATGTGTTTTAGTTTAGATTTCTCAAAAGGCAAAGAATAAGTCCTAAATTTGCAAAAACAGTTCAAAGAGGATCACAGCACGCAGAAGAATGGGATGATAAAAAGGAAGGAGGAAAAGCCAATAAATGTCATCCCCAAGCTATTTACCAGTACAGCCACTGGAGGACCCATCTCCATGGTATCCCCGTGAACACCTGGGTACCCCTTAGGCTTGCTTCTGCAGATGACACTTTGCATCACCTATTGATTGACGATCAACTCCAAGTCAGACCTCAGGGTGCCTTCACACAGGCTAAAGGCTCTGCTGCAGCTGAATGGATGCCAGAAAGCAAAAAATAAACAAACGAAAAAGGGAGAGGGATACCATGAAAGACTGGGGCAGAACGAGAGGTAGGACCCTTCACAGGAAGGGAACTGTTCAAGACTTTTCTGAAATCAAGGGCAGGGCAAGAGAATGTAACACAGAGAAAGGGAAAGAGAGAGAAATCTGCTTGTTTATTAATTCTCAAAAATTTGTACCATAGAGTCTTTGTTGTATGAAACACCTTTTAACGTCACACAAAATTTGCAAAATACTTTTAGACCATTATGCAGAAAAAGACCAATGAGAGACAGACTTTGCAAATTGCAGAGTAAGGTCTCTGAAAACTCATTTCGCAATAAAAGCAACAAAGATAATAGCAAAAAAATGTCAAAATAAAAATTTTCAGGACTCAGGAAATTAACAAATAACTGTGTTTCTCTAAGATTTGTACAATCAGTCCAAATTCCCAATGCGATGGTAATTGGAGGTGGGGCCTTTGGGAGGTGATAAGTTCACAGAAGTGGAGCCCTCAGGAACAGGATTACTATTCTTCTAAAAGAAGCTACAAAAGGTTTCTTTGTCCCTTCAAACAGCAAGAAGGTATACCCTATGAACCAAGCAACGAGGCTGGCACCTTGCTCTCAGACTTTTCAGCCTCCAAAAATATGAGAAATAAATCCCGTTGTTTACAAACTGCCTGGTTTACTGCATTCTATTCCAGTAGTCTGAATGAATTAAAATGTAGCCCAGCCGGCCAAACACTGCAGAACTTGAACACATGACTCTCTGACTCCTTTGATCTTCATGGCTTCAAGCACTATCAATTGAGCCAAGCTCTGTAATAGAAGTGGAGCTAGAGGGACATGGAAGATGTAACCCTGGCTTTTGTATTACACGGGCCTGTGAGGAAAGAGAGACTTTAACAAATAACGAATAATGAAAGCAACATAATATAGCCATGATGCTACTGAGAAGTTGAGCGAACAGTCTTAGTTCCCTGCAAGAATAGGAATTAGAAGATTGGAAAAGACACTAGCAGGCGAACTGACATAGTCAATTAATTGTTACTTTACCCAAACTGGTCCCCCAAATTTTGCCTGAATCCATGTTATGGTTCAATGAAGGAAAAAATGAGAGATTTCAATACAGTGTTATAGTGCATTCTATATGATTATCCATCCTGGGTTTATCGTAAGTCCCTAAGCCATTTCCAATCAATTGTTGCTGAAAGATTAATTAATAGAGTGGCACAGAAAGCGTCTTGGCATCTGTCACCACCCAGAGGAGCCATTTTTGGTGCGGACTCCTGGCAGGAAATGACTCTTGCTAGCAACAGGGCTTTAAAATGCATTCTCCCAGTGCTGCGGGAAACGAATAAAGTGCTATTCCCAGACTGAGCAGAGATCTGAGACAGGACCCGGGTTCCGATTCCAGGAGCTCGCACTAGACTGAGAGCTGCAGCGTTGTGCAGGCTCAGCCTGCATTTGGCATACTGCACCTCCGGGATGCAGCCCAGAGCGATTCATTCGTAAAGTTTCAGAATAGAAAGTCTACAGTGTAACAGTGGCCTAAAACAAGATTTAAACTGAGTAATAAGCGTCCTGAGTTTACCCTTCTACTGCTACCACCACCACTTTGGCAGTTGAGTTATATGAGAGATGCCAAAGGAACTCAGACCATACAAAGTTCATAGACGTTCAGTGCAGCCTTATTTTCAATACCTAAAAAAACAAGATTTAACCTATTTTTATTGGTAGGTATATGACTAAACAAATTCTGGTATATCCATATCATGGAAAACCACTCAGCAATAGGAAATAATAAAACATGCAGGGATCTCAACAAAATCGTAATGAATGGAAGACGCCAACAGAAAAGAAAGCATGAACATGTGAACGGGATATGGTTCCCCTTGTATAAAATACCAGAAAATGCAAAGTGCTGTGTGGTGGCACAGGGCGCATCAGTGTTTCTTAGAAACACACGGTGCCGTGGGAAAGGTCACAGAGGGCAGGCAGATGCCTGGTGGTTGTGGGGATGGCTTCACGGGTGTCTGCAGACATTAGTAGCAAATGATTCTCGATAAAGAGGGTGTAGACGCTCAGCGATGACAAACCTTTCAGAGCTTTCAATGGCAACAAACAGCCTGCTGAGGCACGCAAGCCACAGGCTCACCACCACTGCTGTAGAGCAGCCATGGGCCAACCAGCAGTCACTTCCTAACCCTTGTGGGATGAACCACAGCCCTGTGTCACCGCAGACTGTTGGCATAGCCACTCTTTCAACAAGGACCCTTGTCTGAATAAAGTCAAAGTTGGAAGGGTATTTCACATACGGGGAAGGGTTGGGGTGGGCCCATCTGATGCTTCAAATCAAGAGTCTGATGTCCCAGGTGGATGCATCCCAGTGAGGCTGTCCCTTCGAGAACCCTAAAGAGCCACCCTGTTCCTGTATCTGCTGATTCTTTGACTGATCCTGTGATCAATACCCACTGATCCCTATAATCTTTATGGGGTTTAGGAGTAGAAGCAGGAGGAGAACCTTGCTCAGCTCTGCCTGCAGCCCCTTCCAGGATGGGCTCTGAGTGCTGAAGGTCTCCACATACCCCCTCCCTGGAGCTCGATGGCCCCACTGGGTGCCCACACACTCAGCCTGGTCATTTCTGCTCCTCCTCCTTTCCCTCCAGCTTCAAATTCAGTCTCCCGCTCAGAGCTTGGATCTGGACTCTGGAGCTCAGCCTCCAGGAGTTTCCCTGACTGATTCGCCACGTCACAGCTAGACAGAGGCCAAGAAAGCAGAGACTGTCTGCGGTTGCACTTTGGTGAGCTATGAGATTTTGTTCCCCGGGAGGGCCTCGGTTCAGCAAAGAGGCTGTACCCAGAGAGGAGCAAGGCTCTAGATCAAGTTGTGGGAGGAAAGAAGGCTGAGCAGAGTGACTTCCAGCCTCCAGGAAGGTAGTCCGGGAAGGGGAGGATGTACTGTTTAAAAGTGGAGGACTAAAGAAGTGCTTTGAGGAATCGGGCAAGATTACTTTCTGCACTTCTACTTAAGAACAGCTACATCTTGGGACCCTGAGAAAAATATAAGAGAATTTTTGAAATATAAGCCCATAAAAAGCCCAGCCTGGTGATGCACATCTGTAATCCCAGCACTTAGGGAGAGCTAATCTCAAAATAAAAAATAAATGTGCAAAGGCCCTGGGTTCAATATCCAGTATTTGGAGCAAAACATAAAAATAAGAAAGCTGAGGTGACAGCGCATGAGTGAGACAGGCACATCTGGGCAATGAAAGCTGCCCAAACACACTCAGCACAGTCGACCAGCCGTCAGAGCCCGTGAGCACAGGGCTGAGCAGCAAGTGAGCGGTGGCAGGACACAAGCTGCTCCTCCTAGGCAGCCTGACGTCCCTCCCATCCTAGCTTGATTAAAAAAAAAAAAAAATCAGTTTCCCTTGGAGCAGCAACATGCCAACCCAAGGAACAGGTCATGACTGATCCTAGCCAAGCATGACCCTCTTTCTAAGCATTTCTACATTCCAGGCCTCTCCTAAAGAGCTGTGGCTATGTAACCAGGTCTGACCGGTAAGGCTATAACAGGTCTTCTCAGGCTGATACTGAGAAATATTTTGCTTTCTTAATAAAAGAGTACGTACGCAGCCAGGACTATTCCTCAACTTGCACTTTCTGCCTGGAATGCAGTCATGATGGCTAGAATTGCAACAGCCATTTTGCAGTCTTGCAGAAAGATCAGAAAGATTGAAGAGACACAACTTGATATGGGCAGGCCACTAAACCAAGGCAGCAAGTGCTGACTTCAAACCTCTTGGTGTGGGAGAGGGGCAGTAGTTGTTTCCTCCACTCTCACGGGTTTCTGCTACTTGAAGTAGATTGTGGCCCTAGTAGACAGACAGAGGTTGAGGAAGAAAGACTCCCAAACCAAAGAGAGGTGAGAGCATGTCATGGTGTAGCAGCAGGCCAGGGTCAAAGCCCTGGAAGCTCGTGGGACAGTCACCAGTGTGCATCTGCATTGGAGGACTGGAGACACTGGAGCCCAGGAGACTGAGGTCCAAAGAGATGCCACCAAAGGGAGCACCACTGAGAGACTGGAGCTCTTCAGAATGGGAGCACTTCCTTCTTCTTTCCCTTTTTATTTTATCCGGGCTAAAAGCTTATTGGTTGGTGCCACCAACAACTAGTGTGGGTCCTCCCCTCTCAGTTTGCTGGCCTACATGTCAATCATTTATAAAGACACACCCAGAACTATGCTTCAGTAATCTGCCAGGTGTTTTTAGTCCACGCAGGTTCACATATCATGAAGAATGATAACATGACCTCACATGGCTAACAGTTGTGTTAGGGTGAGTAAGAAACACACAGTTGATGGGATTAGCAGGGTTCTGGGGATGGATGAAGGATTTACTGAAGACAGAGACCCACTTTGGTTGTGAGTCGCACCGATCAATAGGCTTGTAGCCTGAATGAAATAAAAAGAGGACAGAAGAAGGAAGGCTAGGTTCTGTTTCTTCAGAGGCGCTCCAGTCCTCACCATCACCATCAGATGTTTATCTCCAGGCTTCTATTATGGATCCTTCAACCTTCCAATGCAGACTCTCCAGCCTCTGAACACAGACCCTTCAGCTTCCGACAGGACTCTGCAGTGAGCACCAGTCTTCCGCCTCTGACTGGATCGTTCGGCTCTCCAGCGCACAGTCAGACCTTTTGCAGTCTTCCACAAGTGACTCTGCAGGCAGCTATTGTAAGCCTACCGTGTGAATAATATTTATACATAGGAATCTGTTACTTAGTGAGCCATGACTGATATTTTCCCTTTCAGGTGACTCTCCCCAGAGTAGCCCCCACAACCCTCCTACACATAAATGTCCCTTTCGGAGTCAGCTTCCGGAGGAACACAACCTGTCATACCAATACTAAAGGGAGGTGCAGATGTGGATGCTCTGAGAGAAATCAAGAGAGGTAAGTGCTAAACCAGGATGACACAGGCTAAAGTAGTAAAGAGAGGGCTTCATAATGAGGGCTGCAGATTTGGGAATCCTTGAGGTTGAGTAAGAGACATTGTGAAAACTGACCACTGGTCTCAGCAGAAGGCTATTGGTGATGACACCAGCTATGTCACTAGAGTGATAAGGGCAGAAGTCAGACATCAGTGTGTTGAGGAGGGACACTAAGGAAGTGAAAACCGTGAACACATTCCATTTTTTGAAAGAAGCATGGATTCGTGAGAAAGGAGGGGAATTTGGCAGAAGATACTCTGCGATTTTGGGGGTAGGAGTTATTTTTAAATAGAAAGAGACTTAAGGTAAAGGGTGAAGCAAAGGATTCAGGGAATGTAGAGGCCAAAGGACGTGGTCCTTAAGAGGTATCAGCATTTTCCACCATAAGCACAGTTCACAGAACAACTTCAGGGAAGAGAAGGCGCCCATCTTCCATTGTGTGAGTGAAAACAGGTGCTGGTAGATGTAGGAATTGGCAGCAACAAGGACACAAGCCTTCTTAGCTCATTCTTCCAACAACACACGTAGGAAGAAAAACTCTGTGCTGTATACTGTGTTCAGGCTGAGGGAGCAGGTGTAAGACACAGTTGGAGAGAAACGTGTCAGTATGGGGTCCACACAGTTCAGCCTGGACGCTGACTTTGGAATTTGCTCTCATTTCGGGTGGCTTTGCCTCCCAAACATGCTTCTGCCTTAAATAATTTCGTAATTTTTATTTTTTACCAATGTTTTCCTCAGCTGCATCCCTGGTCTACTTCTCAGATTTGATGTTATTGTCCCAGTGCTGTTCTGACAGTTCTCTACAGAACTTACCCATAATAGGGCAGCTGTAATGAATCTCCATGATTTAGCACCTTACCAGAGCACTGGAGTCAAGCCTTGCTGCATCTGTCAAGTAGAGGAGCAAATAAATTCTTCTAGGACGTCTTCCAGACACTCAGGTACCCTTTGTGGATCGGGGCACTTGTCACCTCAGTAGATGGTGGAATTAAGGTAAAGAGAAAGAATAAAAGCTCCAACAAGAGATGGATTCAATTGTGAATAAAGTTATTTTAAGATTGGGGAAAGTAACTCAAACTTCACTGAATTACTTTAGGAATTTTAAATTAACATGAACAGTCGATAGATGACCACTATAATTGCCTGTGGTCTGTGCCCTGAGGTTCATATGTCAGAGTTTGGCTCCCAGCCTGGTGACGCCAGGAGGTGGTGGCCTTTATAAGGTGGAGCCTGGAGGGAAGCCAAGGGTGCTATGCCTTCACAAGGGATTAGGTCATTCTCCTGGGACCAGGAGGTAGGGCTCAGGAGAGGGTTTTCTGAAAGAATAAGCCTGCCCATTCCTCAGCCTGTTTGGTCTCCAATCTCACTGTGCAGTCTCTTCCTTGTGTATGCTGCCTTGCCACAATGGCATCTGCCATGAGATGTGGCTGAGTGGGCTCTGACCAGAGAGCCAGTGCCATGAGCGCCCAGTGCCATGCCAGGGGATCTCCAGAACTGGGAACCAAATAAACCTTCTTTCTTTATAAAATATTCAACCTTAGGTCTTTCATAATAGTAGCAAAAAACAGGCTAATACAATAATCAGCCTAGCCAGAAAGTGAAGAAATAAAACACAGTGTAAGAAAATATTTTCAGCTATTAAATCAGAAAGGATGAAAAATGATGGCAAAAGTGTAGGTGAAACTGAAGAGAAATAGGTACATTCATCTTTTGCTGATGAGCTTATAAATTAGCATAATGCTTCTGGAGAGAACTTGCCTCTAAGCATAAAAAACACCTTATTAAACAAGGTGGCCCAGATCCAGGAGTTCTGGATCTAGGGACTGATCCTAAGGGAATCATTAGCTAAGTACACAAAGATGTATGCACAAAACTATTTCATGGGCTGGGGATTTAGCTCAGAGGTTAGAGAGCTTGCCTAGCAATTGCAAGGCCCTGAGTTCGATCCCTACCACCAAAAAAAAAAAAAAAAAAAAAAAAAAAAAGGTTTTCAGAATTGCTTATAGTGTAATAATTGGAAAAAATAGTTAAAAATCATAGAACATGAAAAGAGATTTGTAGTATAGTTATTGAGTGAAAAAGCATACTATAAATTAGAAATATATGGTTTCATTTTTGGTATTAAAATTTTGCATTCTTTAACATATACATAAACACGCATATATCACACATGTACATAAACTCATATATATATAATGACTTACATACTAAAATGGTTATATAGTAAGAGGGTTTTATATATATATAAAATACATATACATATTATATATATTATACATAATATATATACGAAATATATATATGAAAGAAAGAGAGAGAGACAAAAGAGAAAGGGTGAACCTTGGAAAATTATAAGCCCATAGCCTAATAATACCTATCTTTAGGCAATGGTATTTGCAAAAAATAAACAAAAAAATAAAAAAAAACAATTTAAACTATTATTCTTGCTTTCAAATTTACTCCTAACTGCATTTTAGACTTATAATTTAATGAATCTGCATATGAAATCAAAAAATATTTTTAAAATTAGAAAAATCACATTTAGAATTGGTACATTCCAGTACTTCATATCAGATGCTCATTAAATATATGTTACTATTATAATTATTCAAAGCAAGAATGTGGAACAAAATTAACTGACTCATCTCAGTCATGAACTGAACCCTTTTCTCTTCATTCTCTGATAAAGTTAACTTGAACCTACGAAAGATAATACTCATTTTAATGACCTCTGAGTCCTCAGTAGAGGCCCGAACCTGCTTCAGAGCATTGTGCAGACGAGATAACGAGTAGATAAAGAACACCCTGCTCTGGAAAGGGCTCTTCCCCGGAGCGCAGAAAGCAAGAGGAAAGCCTAAGGCTGACCGTGCGCCCTGTGCCAAGGGCGAGCCCAGGGGCTTTGGTGGCAGATTCCGTTTGCCCTAACAACCCTCCTTGTCATCATCTCCCCGCACCAATGAAGAGATGCGGCCCAGAGAGGGTAAGCAGCTTACAGAAGGTCATACAGACGGTTGGCAGGTGATGGAGGACGGACACCAGCTGCACCCGCACTTTCAGCGGCTTTTCTCTCTTCCGCAATTACAGCTTGGTCTGGAGTACCTCGCAAGTGCTTGTATTTGAGGGAATTAGAAGTCAGACTGGCCATCCGGACCCCAGCAGCTTCATTATTGCAAACCGCAGAGACGTGAGTCCCCGTGGTCCAGGGGCTCAAGGATTCGGATCCCAGAGCTGCCATCCCCGAGGTGATAGGGTGGCGCAGCAGCCTTCCTTAGACAAAGAGATGGAATGAATGTTCACCCCCACCCCTGAATTACCCTTTCCACCACTCGGAGACTTAGCAATCAGAGACGATGCAAAGAGAGGCAGCGGGCTAGGAGAGGTCAACGATACCAAAATGCACAAAATCTTCCTCCATTAATGCTCTAATTGTTTTTATCACCCAGTTTTCACTCAAACGTCAAACTTAATTTCCACCTTTTTGCTTTCCCAGGTCACAGATATTTAATATTCCAGACTAAGACATAATGAACCTTTTTATGTCACTGTAATACTTAGTCTCTTTAAAACATGATTAGCTTCATCCATTTTGCAATGCAGGACTGAGTAGACACTTTGGAGATGGGATTCCATTAGGTGGATATTATCACCTAGCCAGACAGAATGGGAAATTAAACCAGGTGCCAGAGGTCAGTGGTAAACTACACTGCCAGCCCGGGGTTGATAGTAAAACTTTGGTCAAGGAAAAGTAGAGGAGCGGGTATTAAGGAGTTTGAAAAGTTACACCTCTCCAATTTTGTGAAATAAGCTTTCACATGAACAATTTTTTGAATGTGTTAGTTTACTAATACTTCCTGATGTATCAGTCTATGTTCATCCAACTTAACTGTCATGCCATTTTAACTGTCTTGTATGGCAAAAAACCCACAAACCAATGAGTAGGTGATTGCTCATAAAATATCACTGCAAAATGTAAAGTACATTCAAATGTTTGTGCAAAGAAATATGAAAATGCACCTATCATGTCATCATTTATTTTTCTATATCTATTTCTCAAAGTAATTTAAGTTTCTCATGCTCAGGAAATCTCTCTCTCTCTCTCTCTCTCTCTCTCTCTTCTCCTTTTCCTTCTTTTGGATTTTGTCTCTTGTTTTTGTAATTCCATCAATAACTTTAATTTTGAAATACACTCTGTAAGGAATTATGACGATGCCTGACATTTATTGTGAGTTACAAGTAGCTAACACAGAAATAGGAGACACAGCTACTGATGGGAGTAAGTGAAGCCTTTTTTTATATAATTATCAAGACATAATTATGAAGGTATTGCCATCAGTCTCTGCTTTCTATCAGTTACCAAAGTAATACAGCCAAAATAATAATATTAGAAGGTTGAATGTCACCAATTGAATTTTGGACCCCACCATGAGCAAAATCAACTATTAGAACAAATCTGGCCAATTCCACTTCTTCAGTATTTTTTGAGTCATCTGCTTTCCATCAGTGTGACCGCCACTAGAGTTCAGCACCTCTCCAACCCTGCATGTGGCCGACTCCAAGGGCTCTTCTCAAAGAGCATCTCTGACTCTGTGCTGACCCCAGCTCTTTCCAGGGCTCATGTGTGGCTCCAGTCCCAGGTGCTCAGAGTGACAACACAACCCGAGCTCTGGCCCTTGCCATCCCCTGCCTCCTTTGGTAGCCTTCTCCTACCTGGAGCGGTTCTTTCTAGCTCTGCGATTTCTACCACTGTGCGTGCACATGCCTGCAGCCTTGCAGTTTCATTTGAAGGGAATCTGAGATCCGGGAGGCAGAGTCCTTTCTCTCTCTGATGACACAGTCTTTGAGAAACTAGCGGAAGAGCTTATTACATAGTTCAGAAATATATGTGAGTATGTGCACTTAATTTATTGATTTTTGTACACTAATTTTGAATTATTGTATGTTACTGAATTATTTTACTTTTATGGTTTTTAGTAAATTGCCTTGAATTTTTCTAATATATAATCATGCCCCCTAAACTATTGATGATTTCATTTCCTTTGTTCAAATTTTGGATATATAATTTTTTATTCCACTAGCATATCCAGTATTTTGATGAACTATAGTAGTAACAGATGTGCATCTTTTGTTTTTGCTGAATTTAGTGAGAATACTTCTAGTACTTCCACATATATGTTGAAATGGCCTTTGAGACAAAAAAGACATAATTTGCCAAGTTACAAAAGATTTTGCAAATTCCTATTTTAGTGAGCTTTTTTGAATCAAGAATAGATGTTTGATTTTGTTGGATGCCATTTCAGCATCTATGACGATTACCGTGTCTTATTTAGCTACATAAATACGATGATTTAAACATACTGCCTTATAACGAAGCACTCTTGAATTATTAAAATAAATACCACATAGCCATGCTGAGCTTTCCTACATGTGCTACTGAATCATTTGTTAATGTTTTATTTAAGATTTTGTATTATTTACATAAATGAGACTTTCTATAGTTTCATTTCTGGGCAACATTCTGTTTATATTTTGGATTGAATGCTATGTTCACAACAAAGAAAATCTGAAGGTTTTACTTGCTTACTGACAATCTGGAGAAATTTGAATGGCATTGGAAATGCCTACTCTTTCCAGCTGGGGCAAAAGTCCCCCAAGAAATCAGCTCAGTTTGGTGTCTTCGCTGTGGCAGAAACTGTCTTATAACGGTTTTCTCTCTTTCTTACAAATGTATTGTCCTGCTCGGACTCCTTTTAATCTCTTCTAGGTCAGCTTTGGGGATCTGTGTTTCTCTAGAAAAAGAAACTTCTGCTCCAGTCTTTTATTTTACTTGCACAGATTTAAGCAGCATTTATTATAGTCTAATATGAGTCTTTTGTCTCTGTTCCTAACCCCGTCCCTTTTAATTCTTATGTATCTGTACTTCTTTTTATTCTTCACTAGATGAACTTCTTCAGTGTATTTTTTCCCAAGAATCATCTTTTGTTTTTTTCTTGGTCCATTTTCCTCTTTGCCCATTTCTCAACTCATCAGTATCTCTTTCTATCTTTATCATTCTTTAGCTTCTTCTGCTCTCAACTCTGGCTTTTGTTGTTGGCCTTTTTGCAATCAGCC